>APFE030692673.1:25375-37873 GCA_000404065.3 Pinus taeda | reverse complement strand
TTCAAAAACATATTGTCAAATATTTTATGGTTAAAATTTTATCAATAAATAAAATTCTAAAAAATTCACACATATAAGATAAGTATAATTTATTGAAACTTTCAATAATTCAAACATCTAAACAATCATTAATAAGGATAGGAGATGCATTGCATCTTTCCAAGTTAGAGATAAAGAACATTATTATAGGTTGATATTCCCTAAGAAAAAAATAATCATTGAACGCCTCATAGAATTCAAAAAAACTATATAGTTTTCCAAAAACACAAAAAAGTAATGGATCTTACCTAGAAATTTTATAGGTAATGACATTGGGATTTATCCAATTTACCTCATTTGACATCCTTTTAGATATACTATTACTATGATTTTTAAAATTTTTGAAAACAAATGCTTATTTAAAAGACTTGGTGACCTATTGAATGCATGAATGTTAAAAATTTTAATATATTTTAATTTGGGATTATGTGTGTCTATATAATATGTTTAAGGTTAATAAATCTAGCTCAAGAAGACTCCAAGAACCTCCAAGGATTTTATCATGGTTTCATACTTTTTAAATATTGTTCATAAAGCTAATCCTCTTCCATACCTTAGATGGAATTGCACTCCTATTGGGAGTCCTATTTTGGTTTTCTAGAAGGGATTATGCAAAGGGAAATATAAATGATAATTTTCTAAATTTGGGATCATTTCATAGCCTATTGTTTTCATTGACTTCATACAATTGAAACCCTAAATTGTCTAAGGAGTATATATAATTTGTGATATTAATAATAGAATAGTACATTAATTTTAAACCAAACTTATGGAATTTAGGGAGCTAACTAACCCCAAATCATTTACCAAGGTGTGTACTTCACAAGTGGGTCACTTCTGAATTTTGTTGCACGACTATTCTAGATAGATTAACTCTTACTTAAACAATTACAAAAAACAAAGAACAAAAAAAACAAAAACAAAAACAACCAGTATCCCCTCAGTATTAAGATAAATTATTATCTTTAGCTATGGCTGGTGAACATCATATACTTGTGTAAATAATTATAATCTAAATCTTAAAATAAATATCTTAATTCATTTTTTAGAGAAAAGAATTAAGAGCACAACCCAAACCACATCATGTATGAGATCACCATATAGCCCAGTTGGAAAAAGAACAACGGTGGAAAATGAAGTAAATCTTCACATGCGAGGAAGTTTGGATAGAGCTTCTCAATATGTCGGCAACAAAAAAAAGTGAGAGAGAAAAAGAGGAAAGAAATGTCTATAAAAACAAAATAAAGAGAAACAAAGGATAGAATAAAGTTAGACAAAATGTTAAGAAGAGAAAAATAAAAATCATATGATAGGTGCTGAAACATAAAAAATGAAAAATTTTAAAATACATATTATAATAAAATTAACAAAAAAAATAAAGACTCCAAATAAAAATTAAAAAGTTCTAAATAAGAAAGTTTAAGGTATATATAATTGACACAAACTACAAATAGTTATAATCCTGGCTCACTATGTTAGTTGGATATTAGTTTTTATTTAACTAAAAATATTTAAGAAACAGAGAGGAGAAATAAAAATGATACCGGATTCTATGGTTATGATCACTAAAGAAACATGGAAAAAGATTTATTAATGATGACCTCAACAATTAATGGATATAATGTAGAAATAAAGTCTAATCGCATTCAAATTTGAAGTCTAGGATATAATTTAGGATGTATTAATCATGGTTTAAAATGAAATTGTGAAATTTTGCAAAAACATTAAATATTTACAAAGTATAGTAATAGTGTATAAGAATGGAATATTAAACCAGAAGTAAATGACACTTCTTGTGAAATTCCAAGGGTTAGTAATAATTGACAAATTATAAGTAAATATTTTCAATAAATTTATTGTAATTATGTTAAACTATTAAGTTGATCATTGAAAATGTCCAAAATTAATTAATTTATTTAAGAAATAGTTAAAAGAAATTTATATTAAATGTTATTATTAAATAAAAACATTTTTATTTAAAAAGGGATTTTTAAGTTTACCATATTTAAGTAGATTAAAATTTAAAAAAAAACTTGATATATTATTACGTATTTTTATTTTAAAAAAAAATGGAAATCTTTTACCTTAATTGGATCTTTAAGTAAAGGAAGAATATGTTATTATGAGGTCATGATTATATTCTATTTTAATTAGATATTTAATATTATTGTTATTTTTAAGAAAAAATAAAATTGTTATTAAAAAAACCATTAATATGTTTTTTCAAGATTGTGAGAATAATCATAAAATGATAGATTTTGTTTTCCTATTGGAGATTTTTCATGATATTAATATTGAAATTGAAACCATTTCGAACCAACTTTTTCGAAGTATTTGTTTCAGCTTATGATTCATGGAGATGTTTCTTACATGGAATTTGTATTTATGGATATTTTTAAATTATTCCAGAGTATTTGTTATTATTTTATGGTTTGTTTTAGGTATTATTTATTTTTTTTGGTTTCCAACAAATTATTTGATTTAAGAATTTCAATTGGGAATATAATTAGGTTTATAATATAATTTATGTATTAACTTAATATATATAAAGTATTCAGTTAATGAAGTTAATAAATGAAGATAAGGTTAATCGGGTTTTTGTATGGGACATTAGCATTTTACTAGATGACGTTATTTTAAGAAGGATAATAAACTAAAGGGGGAGGGTTTGTGGGAGTAAATTTACTAAAAAATAGATGGTAATATGTAGAGATTAATAAGGATATTGATGAATCGTATCTTATTTAAGAAGGATTTTAAGCTTATAAAAAAATAAAAAAATTTTTTTGGTAATGGATGTTAGTGATTGATATTATTTAATTCATTTTATTTAAAATATTGAACTTTCATAATAGTAACTATAATGGGAGATTTTTAAATATTTCAATTATAATTTAAAATTATAGCGTTAGGAGATAAGGTGATAGATTTACATAGTTCTGGTTTTATATATATACATCATAAAATTATGATGCATTAAGTATTTATGAAAATGTATTATTATCTAATATATTGAATTTTTCTTTTTCCAATATTTTTATATTTACTCAATATCATAGTAATGAGTATGTAGATATATAAATAAAATGTTGTAATTTTAAAAATTTATAGTATTCAACGGTGATTTTTTTTTTTCCATTTTTTTATATTTACTGAATATCATAGTAATGAGTATGTAGATATATAAATAAAATGTTGTAATTGTAAAAATTTGTAGTATTTAACAGTGATAGTTTTTGAATCATAATTTTTTATAATTTTAAAATGGAAACAAAATTTACTATTTTGAGATACAAGATAATATTTTAAAATTCAAAATCCACACTCTTAGTTAATTTTCACACTTTCTAATGTGATATTCACACTTTTGAGAATTTATATTAAAACTATGGAAATCGATAGGATATTGATACTTGGTTAGGCTATGAGACCAAATTTAATGAAATAAATATCAAAAGTTCATGTTATTTTTTCTTCCATACTTGTAGGTTAGTCGCAATGAACTTAATTTGATTGTAAATTAGAGTATTTTGGAAGAGGTTAGTCATGATGAACTTAATTTGATTATAAATTATAGGAGTATTTTGGAAGAGCTAGGTCATTGTTTCACCTAGTTGTAATGTCTATTAAACTCCAAATTATTTAATGAAATAAATATTAGAAATTGATGTTATTTTTTCTTCCATACCTATAGGTTAGTCGTGATAAAATTAATTTGATGGTAGATTATAGGCGTATTTTGGAAGAGTGAGGTCAATTGTTTCACCTAATTCATGTTTATTAAGTTCCAAATTATTTAATGAAATAAATATAAGAAGTTGATGATATTTTTTTTCCATACTTGTAGGTTAGTTGTGATACTTGTAAGTTAGTGGTGATAAACTTAATTTGATGGTAGATTATAGGAGTATTTTGGAAGAGTGAAGTCAATTGTTTTACCTAGTTTATGTCTATTAAGTTCCAAATTATTTAATGAAATAAATATTAGAAATTGATGTTATTTTTTCTTCCATACTTGTAAGTTAGTCGTGATAAACTTAATTTTATGGTAGATAATAAGAGTATTTTGGAAGAGTGAGGTCGATTGTTTCACCTAATTCATGTCTATTAATTTCCAAATTATTTTATTTCAATTTAATGAAATAAATATAAGAAGTTGATGTTATTCATTTTTTTCTTCCATACTTGTAGGTTAGAAGTGATGAACTTAATTTGATTGTAGATTATAGAAGTATTTTGGAAGAGTGAGGTCAATTGTTTCACCTCATTCATATCTATTAAGTTCCAAATTAAGTAATCAAATGGCCAATTACCATGTCTATTAAGTTCCAAATTAAGTAATTAAACAGCCAATTAATAATAGAAAAAATGGTATTAAGAACTAAAATTCTAATTATCGTCACCTATATTTTTAATTGTAAAAGCAAATGTTCTTATTTCAAATGTATTATTTCAATCATACTTTTACTTCTGCAAATTTCTTCCTCATTTATTTATTATCTTATCTTGATTTGTTTTTGTTTTTGTTTATTTAAAAATGCTAATTATATAAAAACCCATGTCTACATTTTACTTTTAAATATTAGTGTAGCACCTAGGGATTTCCCAAGAGATTATGTTACAAAAAAAGTGATTGAATGTTATGAGAACTTTAATTATGAAAATTGAAATTTCTTTGTTTAAGTATGAAATTCTACCTTTATGTTGTCATAAACTAGATTGTAGAATTTTCAGCTCATTATGTATTGTTAGGTGGAATGTACCATGGAATTGATATCCAATGTAATGCTTGCTTATTTGAGAAATTATAATAGTTGAGACATTAGCTAATACTGATAATAATGGCATGATGGCCCAGGTTTTTTTGGGAAAAAAATAATAACATAATTATTTGCTCATTATGTCTTGTTCGGTGGAATGTACGAGGGAATTGATATCCAATGTAATGCTTGCTTATTTGAGAAATTATAATAGTCAAGACATTGTATTTAGTGGCTGAAACATTGATAATAATGGCATGATGGCACAAGTTTTTTCGTGGGGAAAAAATAATAACGTAATTATTTTAATTTAATTGATATCCAATGTAATGTCTGCTTATTTGAGAAATAATACTTAAGACATTGTATTTAGTGGCTGAAATACTGATAATAATGGCATGATGGCCCAAGTTTTTTTGTGGGGAAAAAATAATAACGTAATTATTTGAATTTAATTGATATCCAATGTAATGTCTGCTTATTTGAGAAATAATAGTTAAGACATTGTATTTAGTAGCTTAAATACTGATAATAATGGCATGATGGCCCAGGTTTTTTTGTGGGGAAAAAATAATAACTTAATTATTTGACATTCTATTTAGTAGCTAAAAAACTGATAATAATGGCATGATGGCCTAGGTTTTTTTGTGGGGAAAAAATAATAACGCAATTAATTGAATTTGAAAAAATAATAACGTAATTATTTGAATTCGAAATAATTAACGATGGTATTGGAAGAAACTATCTAGAAAGAACAATGGAAAGAACAAATTTGAAATAATTAACGATGGTATTGGAAGAAACTATCTGGAAAGAACAATGGAAAGAACAAATTCGAAATAATTAACGATGGTATTGAAAGAAACTATCTCGAAAGAACAATGGAAAGAACAAAGGAAAAGAATGAGATCATGATCCTAATCCATAATCTAGGATAGATAGATTAGATAAAGGAAAAGAAATATAATAATATAATATATTTATCCTTCCCAAATCACTAAAAAAACCCTTTGGAGTGAAATCACCTGATTTCTTGATTTCTGAGATAAGTAGAGAAAAATTTGGAAATATTAGATAAAGGAAAAAAAATATAATAATAATAATATTTATCTTTCCCAAATCACTAAAAAATCCCTTTTGAGTGAAATCACCTGATTTCTTAGATGAGTAGAGAAAAATTTGGAAATATGACTCAATGCGGGAACAACACACACTCAAATGGGTGAAAAAGCACCGTAGTGGAAAAAGACAGGATTTAAAGGATGAAAATGAATCCCTTTCAAGAAAAGAAAAAAGGAAAAGCATAGCATATGGGTATTGGAAGAACCCAAAAGAAATATTTCTAAGAAAAGAAAAAAAGGAAAAGCATAGCATATGGGTATTGGGAGAAGCCAAAAAAATGAGACGTCTTTATAGAAAGTATGATAGGAAAGTGAGGCATAAAAATGCCTTCACCAAGACTGCAGAGAAAATAGATCTGAGTTCACGGTTGGGTGGCAAGTTGTTCTTTCCATGCTAATTTGATCGCTGGCAATCCAAACTTCTAGTAAAAAAAATATTTGTTTCCTTGTGAACTTTTCTATTGTAAGGTAGTTGATGTAATTATTGTCTACTCAATTTTCTAACCTTGAATATCCTTAAATTCATTCACTGTGAATAGCGAATTAAGGAAATATAAATGCAATTAGACTCGCGGAGTTATAAGAGATTATACATGCCTGTGGATTAAGTGATTATATGTTCTTTTTCTTTATGAAAATACAGTTACAGAGACACTGGAGTCTCTTTGTATGGATGTGATGTGGATTTGACTTTGAGCTGAGATAGTTATTAACCATGTAATGATTGATTGGAATAGTTGATTGATATGCAACTCGAGTGACCGAAACTTGTGTTAAGACATGCATTATACCTTAGAAGTAGATGAGAAAATCAACCAGATGATAAACTATATGCTCTAATGCATGCACATCTATTATGATTAGGAGAATTTTGGATAAAAAATGTTATACTTAAATGATTAAATTGTTTAAGAGAAATTTGTGATAGCAGTGCAGCACCTAACAGGTTGGAGTTAGTGGAATTTGGGAAAATTGCATTTACAGTAGAACTCGGTAAATGTATGAAAAATTCCAAGCGGGTCAAAACCATTATAGTGAATACGGTGAAGACGTTAACAATTAACTTCCACCTTACTAGAACACCCCAGTGAGGGATGGCAAAGGAGTATCTCGAAAGCGTTTCGTAGGTAAACCCAAGCTAAGTCCTGCATGTCACTTCCCAAAATTGGAATGGAAAGGAGGAAATCAAATATGGTACTTTCATTGTGAGGACATAAAATACAACTATATAAATCAAATTTAATCACATAATGAATAAATGAATCTATCAACAATGATTGAATTCCCAGGTAAGAAACCACTCTGAAATTCAGAGTATGCATGGAATCCCCAGAAAACAAAATAAACATGCAAGAAAACTTTGTGCTAGAGGCGACGTATACTGAATGAATAAGATTAAGTCCCTTTTTCCAATTATACATATTTCATTCATTAATTTTGGGAGACGCCAAGGCAGTTATTTACCTCAAAAGACTCAAATGTAACATCACATGTATAGAATTTCCAGAAGGACAAAGTATATACATATATTCAGAATTAATACGTAAATTATAAAAGAGCATTCAGATGGTAAACAAACCTCATTCATCGATCAGGCAAACTACTATATGGGTTGCTGAGCTGTGACACTTCCACCTAGGTTAAGAAATTAAAGAAAACTGAGAACAACTGTAAATATTAAGCATAACTTCATCTGATTTTAATTCTCTTGCACGTTGATTGGAACCAAGCATGTGAAGACAATGCAGAAAAATAATTCTCTTATCAATTATTCAACAGGAAACTATGATAACCTACAAGCCAAAAGTATACTAAGATCGACTGAACTATGTCGACGAAACATTAGTATCGGACGTTTAATTATAAATGAAACTATTAAGTATTGTTTATTTATATATGAAACTATTAAAAATAGTACTTAAGAGATAAAGTATGTTGGAAAATTCTACCATAACCGCAGTGCATCCAGGCCATTAACAATGAAACAAACAGTGCATTATATTAACATTCTAGCAAACGAAGGGGAAAACCCCAATAAGTTACAATAAAAGACATCATTGGTTTAAACTCAAAGGAACACTCTTCAAGAATATGGAATTTCAAAGTAAATATAAACAACGATCAATGGGTGAACCACCGATGTAGATTTAAGCAACAAAGCTACAAAAGAGTAGCATAGCGCCGTACAAATGAACGTTGGGGTGAAAACCCATCAGTCATTCTCAATGCGGAAAAACAAAACTGATACAGGACCAAACCCTTTTACATTCAACTTTCAAGGGATACACCCATTATATAATTCAGAATTCAATGAAGGGTTGCATAGGATTTCGATAGGCCCATGGAAGGCTGTAAATGTGAATGTGCACTGGTAGTGAAATACTCGTAAGAGGAGGTTCAAAAGAAAAGACCAACCTGAAGAAATGTAGAGCTTTAGATTAGTCTATTGGACATTAAAATAAACATTGCGCTTACATGAAAAAACCTTGGAGAATACCTGCAGGGCATACCAAGCAAAAGGGAGGTAAGTTAGCGAAATTAAGAGCCAAATTAAAGAAACAACAGTTAGGTATCATGAGTAGTGCAATAGCCAATAAATCAAATAAAACCACCTTACCTTTTATGAAAATGGAACTATTATGCACTGGCCTTGTAGGAACCTGGTCAGCGAATTAGGCAAGCAAAGTAACGCACCGAGGAACAGTAGAATAGGAAACTGGAGATTTCTGAAATATGGAGATAACCTAGAACAAATAACCTACCATATTTTCTTGAAGGAGGAGGGAAAGCACTCCTTCTATATATCTATCTGCCCCTCCAGGAAAATCTCCCCTAACCCCTGTAACAAGAAAGATTTCTCAGTAAGCGTAGACAAAGAATCATTTCTTAATGGAAAACGAGCATGAGGATAAATAAACGATATAGATTCACCTGAACATACGAAGAACCTCGAGCCCAGGTGAGTTGGATTACTGGCTCCACATCCATTCAGATAAACCCCTCACAGTGTGAGGGTATCAACTCTAATAGGGCGGCCATGGCATTTCCCCAGATTCCCAGCAACCTCCTCCATTGCCGAAGCATAGGAAGCCAAGGGTTTGGCATAGACAATATGGACCCAAAACTCGAGAAACAAATGAAGAATGCCGAGCGGGTTGAAGAACAAAACTTTGAAAGGTGAAGTTAGGATTTGAAAGGCTGGAGTAATCACCATCGATTGAGAACCCCAAAATCCGAGCCGTTGGAGCCCAATCAGATAGATAAGGACAAGGTCGCTTACATCCCACCTAGTGAGTACGAGATCACGTGGCTGAAGTGGCGTGGTGCGCCCTGGATGGGGAAGGGTGAGGTGGGTTACATAGCTGTTGTAAGGAAAACGGTGGTGAAAAGTTAATGACCCTGGCATGCATGAGATTTGCGGCAAAGAGTTAATGCAGTGCAGGCCGATGGCAACTGCGCATAATGGATAAGACAGAGGAGGATGATATTCTGCGAGGCAAGCCATGGCCATCTACCTTCTCTCAATTGAGGGTTCCCTGCTCCTCCCTACTCCAAGAAAACGATCAAGTTTCAAGTGTTATTTTTAGTTATAATAGTATTTTTGATTAACGGCGGACAATAGTTTAATCATCTAACATAAGATCTGATGGATCATGGTAAGACGTAAGATCATGGTAGGACCTGTAATACAAGACAAGACAAGAGGGGAGTTGATTTCAGAGGGGACAAGAGGGGAGATGATTTCATAGGGGGAATCCTTAAGATGTAATTAACAATGAAACAAATAGTCCATTATATTAACATTCTAGCAAATGAAGGCGAAAACCCCAATAAGTTAGAATTGATTTCAGAGGGGAGTTGATTTCAAAGGGGAGTTGGTTTCAGAGGGGAAATCCTTATGGGAGTTTATTTCAGAGGGGAGTTGATTTAAGAGGGGAAATCATTACGGCATAATTAACAATGAAACAAACAGTCCATTATATTAACATTCTAGCAAACAAAGGGGAAAACCCCAATAAGTTACAATCGAAAACATCATTGGTTTAAACTCAAAGGAACACTCTTCAAAAATATGGAATTTCAAAGTAAATATAAACAACGATCAATGGGCGAACCACCAATGTAGATTTAAGCAACAAAGCTACAAAAGAGTAGCATAGCACCCTACAAATGAACGTTGGGGTGAAAACCCATCAGTCATTCTCAATGCAGAAAAACGAAACTGATACAGGACCAAACCCTTTTACATTTAACTCTCCAGGGATACACCTATTATATAATTCAGAATTCAATGAAGGGTTGCATAGGATTTCGACAAGCCCATGGAAGGCTGTAAATGTGAATGAGCACTGGCAGTGAAATACTCGTAGGAGGAGGTTCAAAAGAAAAGACCAACCTCAAGAAATGTCAAGCTTTAGATTAGTCTGTTGGACATTAAAATAAACACCGCGCTTACAGGAAAAGACCTTGGAGAATACATGCAGGGCATACCAAGCAAAAGGGAGGTAATTTAGCGAAATGAAGAGCCGAATTAAAGAAACAACAGTTAGGTATCATGAGTACTACAATAGCTAATAAATCAAAATAAAACCACCTTACCTTTTATGAAAATGGAACTATTATGCACTGGCATTGTAGGAACCTGGTGAGCGAATTAGGCAAGCAAAGTAACGCAGCGAGGAACAGTAGAATAGGAAATTGGAGATTTCTGAAATATGGAGATAACCTAGAACAAAAAACCCACCATAGTTTCTTGAAGGAGGAGGGAAAGTGCTCCTTCTATATATCTATCTGCCCCTCCAGGAAAATCTCCCCTAACCCCTGTAACAAGAAATATTTCTCAGTAAGCGTAGACAAAGAATCATTTCTTAATGGAAAACGAGCATGAGGAAAAATAAACGATATAGATTCACCTGAATATACGAAGAACCTCGAGACCAGGTGAGATGGATTACTATGTGACTATGTGCTTGCTCTGGCCTGGTCTCAGTTCAGCTGCATACCAGAAGCCACGCCGTGCCTATGGAGTCGTCGCCGTCTTCCTTATCTGTTGTAATTGAGGTTCCCGGTATGGTGAGAGTCTACGAAGACGGAACAGTTAAACGCTTGGTCGACCTAGCTACGGTTCCCCCTTCTTCACAGATCGTTGATGAATTTGAGGATGGAGTAGCATCCAAGGACGTGGTGATCAATCCTGAAACAGGCGTCTTCGTTCGTGTCTACCTCCCCCGGCTCGAGGTTACGGATGAAAAAGAAAAAGTGCCCGTGCTTGTTTATGTTCCCGGAGGGGGTTTCTGCATCGAATCCGCTGCATCTCCATTATACCAGGCCTATCTTAATAAAGTGGCCAAAGAGGCCAAGGTGATTTGCGTATCCGTGGATTACCGAAGAGCGCCGGAGCATCGCCTCCCAGTGTCTTATGACGATTGTTTCGATGTGCTCGAATGGCTCGCCCGCCAAGCGGAGGCAGCAGAGGGGGAACCCATCGATCCGTGGCTCGCTTGCCACGCAGATTTCAGCAACGTGTTCGTAGCAGGTGACAGCGCTGGAGGTAATATCGTGCACCAGCTGGGCATTCGTGCCGGTACAAGGAATTGGGGTAAACTGTGTTTATAAGGGGCCATTCTGGTTCACTCCGCCTTCGGCGGAGAAGAACGAATTGGCCGCGAATTAGGGTCAGAGGCGGCGGTGGAGGGTTTTAATAAGTTGACGGATCTAGTATGGAGCATCTCCCTCCCCGCAGGGGCGGACAAAGACCATCCTTTTTGCAACCCAGTTGGACCCCGTTCTCCGGCTCTGTCGACTCTGGTGTATGGACGAATGCTTGTATTCGTGGCAGAGAAGGATCTGATAAGAGATCGGGGTAGTCTGTATTACGAAGCGGTAAAGAAGGCGGGCAAAGATGCCGATTTGGTTATGACAGAAGGCGAAGACCACGGGTTTCATCTCTTCAATCCAAACTCTGAGAATGCGCCCCTCATGTTGAAACGCATATCCGACTTCATGCATTCCTTGTGAACGTCAAAGTACAACATCTGTAGCCTTGGGGTAGCGGGATCGTAAACGCTACAGGAAATAATTTTAGAAATCAGAAAGTGTCATTATTATTCGGACATTGAATAATAATTATGTTGTTCATGTCGTCACCTCGTTGTTTGTCTGTCTGTTGTTTATCGAACACAATAAATTCCTCTTCGAACTCATCTTCGTTGTGGTCTCCGTTGAGTACTTTTGACAGTATGCGCTCTTTGGATGATGTATCGAGAATGATAATTTAACAATAAATTCCTCGTTTTTTATTGTTTTTACAAGATGAAGTTTCATTATGCAGCATTTCCACAAGAATCAAATGCGTTGAACTGTTAGTAAATAATTCCATCGGTTGTTATTCTTCTCATTTGAAATTGAAACAGAGATACCGGTTTGGTTACACACTGTTATTATAGTTGTTGCATACCAGGTGTTAGGCATTCAATTTCACCTTTAATAGCTTATTACTCAATTTTTATTAAAAAAACAATTTCACATTGTTATAATAATATGATAAATTGAATTTTATTATTTTTTATTAATATTTA
>APFE030692672.1:25428-73349 GCA_000404065.3 Pinus taeda | reverse complement strand
TCAAGTGGACAATAGAAGCTAAACAAGCCTTTGAAGAAATAAAAAAAGCTTTGACTCAAACACCAGCCCTTACAAGCCTGAATTTTGACAAAGACTTTATCATATTCTCATTTGCATCAGAACATACAATCGCTGTTGTTTTGCTTCAGAAAAATAACCAGGGATATGAAAAACCCATAGCCTTTTTTAGCAAGGCAGTTAGAGATGCTCCACTCAAATATCAAATCATGGAGAAACAAGCATATGCACTTGTAAAAGCCATTAAGGACTTTAGAGTTTACATCTTATACTCATGTAATTTCCTATGTGCCCAACACTATTGTTAAAGACATCCTAACCCAAGAGGGAATTGAAGGAAAAAGGGGCAAATGGATAGCTACCATACTAGAATATGACATTGAAATCAAACCAACCAAGTTGATAAAAGGACAAGGATTAGCCAAACTTATGACTGAAACCAACTTTCAAGCCCTTGACATAAATCAACTGGATAATGAGCGGGAGATGGTGACTCCACAGATCAATCAATCCTTTTTACAATCACCCTGGTATGCTGACATATGTTTTGTATTATTAAACCTGCAAGCTCCTCCAGGATTATCCAGAACTAAGAAAAGATTTTTGAAAATGAAAGCTTCCAAATTCTGTGTTTTAGATCATGCTCTCTTTTGGAAAAATCATGAAGGTGTTTTATTAAATTGTCTAATCAAAAAAGAAACTGACAAAGTACTTAAAGAGTTTCATGCAGGGGATTGTGGTGGACATTTATATTGGAAATCAACTGCTGATAAAATCATAAGGGCTGGATTTTATTGGCCCACCCTATTTTCTGATGTAAAGAAATATGTAACTTCTTGCTGCAAAGGCCAAATCTTTGAAGGCAAGAAGAAGTTGCTGCCTCTACCCCTCAAGCCCATTTCCATTGAAAAACCATTTCATAATGGGGTTTAGACTTCATTGGAGAAATCCACCCTTCATCCTCTGGCCAACACAAATAGATCCTTACTGCCACAGACTACTTTACCAAGTGGATAGAAGCCATTCCTTGTAGGCAAGCCAATGACTCAGTAATCATGCAATTTTTAGAGACCAACATCTTGTCTAGGTTTGGCTGTCCTGAAAAAATTGTGACAGACAATGCTGCTGCTTCTAAATCTAAGAAAATGATCAGTTTTTGCCATAAAAACCACATTACTTTAGGCCATTCCACAACCTATTACCCTCAAGGTAATGGTCTAGCTGAATCCTCCAACAAAAGCCTGATCAACATCATTAAAAAAGTATTGGAAGAAAACAAGAAGAATTGGCATAAAAAGCTTGTAAATGCACTATGGGCAGACATATTGACCACTAAGAGATCCATTGGAACAAGTCCCTATGAGTTGGTTTATGGTATGCAGGCAGTATTCCCTTCTTCTTTGGGAACCCCAGTGATAAAGTTACTGCAAGAATTACAGGAAGAACCTAATGATATTCAGAGAAGGATCAATCAAACTATTCATTTACAACAAACAAGAGAGGAGGTCTATCAAAGAGCTCAGGTTTTACAAGAAAATCTTAAAAGGATCTTTGATAAAAGGACTAAAGCAAAGGATTTCTTCATTGGGGATAAGTTTTAAAGTGGGATTCCAGAAGAGAAGATAGGGGAAAACATGGAAAATTTGATTTCTTGTGGAGAGGACCATTTATCATTCAGACTGTACAAGGAAACAACACCTACTTATTGAAAATCCTGGATAATACAGAGGCAAAAGATGGGCCAGTCAATGGTCGGATGCTGAAGCATTATTTTGATCCAGTTTGTTGAAATATCAGAACTTTAACTTGTAGATAACATTGTTTATTTTCTGCTGTTGATTTTTAGCAATAAGATAGGAAGGAATATGCAGCAAATTTTGAGGAAAAGTCAAAGAACTGCCCCACCTTTTTGTGTCACCTTTTAGTCCATCAGGAATTGGAAAAAGGACACTTGGGAACTATAAATATGAGAACAAAAAGTATCCAAAATAGAAATGCAAATAGCTGAATAAGATCATTAGGAGATGGGCATATTTTACAAGGTACTGTGCACAGTTTGGTTACAACAAAGGAAAATTTCAGAATGCAGCAAGAGGTGTACATAAGGCTATTTGACTTGCTGTTCTTGACTTTTCATCAGGAAAAGCCATCCCCAAGTGGAGTCACTGTTAGGTTCCTATACCAATAGGTTTCATTTTTCATGATTGATTGGAGAAGTGCCAAATATGTTCATCCTTTTCATGCTGCAAAGGTTCCATATTTTGAAGAATTTCACTATGTACAGTTGCTTGACTCTTATCATGGTTCATGAATGACCAAACAACTTAATCTTGGCCAGGTTCATATTTCAATTTACTTGTCTTAGAATAGAGAATAAAGGCCTATCCAAACAGTTCAAGCTTGGCAGATGAGTAGATAGGTAGAGAAGCAAAGGAGCCTAACTGTTTAATCTGGGCCCTTGGAAGAGATAAGGGTAGATTTAGATAGGATGGCAGCTAAAAGAAAAGAAGAGAATCAGGGTTTGCTAGTTCAAATGCACCCAATGAAAATGAAGAAAAATGTTAGGAATAATAGGATGGGTAAGTAATTTTGATGTTGCAGAAGCAATTGCATGAGTGATCTTCCTGCACAAAGATAATTCATCTCTTATGAATATCATAAATACCATGGCAAAGTGTGGTGACAAATCAGATGTTGCATGTCTAACTTCCCCTCATTCCCCTCACAGTAATTACTTACTAACACCTCCCTCAAGATATTGAGATCTGCTCAATATTTCTAAACTACTCCATCTCAGCTGAAAGTTTGAGCAAAATGATTTTTTCTCCATGTGCTAAGCAGCCACATTTCTTGTGTAAAACATTTGTTTTTTCTTAAGCCTAAGCTATTCAACTCCCAAAGCTGAAAAAACCATTTCATTTCCCCTAAGCTACTCGCTCTTAACCTAGTGCTTCTGTTCCAATACATTTTTCTCATATTAATACACTAACCTTGGTATATTAAATCCCTATATAACTAAACCCCTCCCCCTTATTACATACATATACATATATTCCTAAGCTTTTAATATCCCACCCCGGGCTTAATTAAAGCCATATGTTAATGTTTTAGGGGGTCCAATGTTTATCCGAAACCTTGTGGACAAGCCTTCCCCGCGTACATAAACTATGGAATTTATTTAACACTTGGTTAAATAAATAACCGCGCCCGCAAAATTGAAATAACCAAAGTTTATAACCCAAAAACATTACAAAACATTGAATATTATATGGGTCCCCCGCACCATAGACCTCCGCCATCTCCGCATCCCGTCCACCATTAGATCGGGGCCCTCAGATCAGACGGTTCGCGATCGTATCGTGACCTCTCCAATGCCTGATGGTTACCTTCGGGGAAAATGGCGGTTTTTCCGCCGTACGGGGAACACGCGTCGCCCGCCTGGCACTATCGCGACCCCTCTGCCCAAAACTGCCTTTGCTCAAAAGCAGTACGATAATACCATTTACTGCCCCCGCTTCCCACCGCTGACGTCGTTGCCCAGGTCATCACCCACATCAGTTGCCACCTCACCACTGTATCATTCGCCATGTCTGCCACGTCACGGTCAAGTCAGCTTCCGTACCCCTACTACACGACAAAGATTACATCATGCTGACGTCACCCGACCAAAGCGCGCCAAATGCCCGCCAAAATCAAATTTTTGTTAAAAAGGTGAAAATTGTCATTGTTTGTTAATTTTCCTTTGTTTCTTCTGTGCAACCTTTGCATGCTCTTTTACGTCCGAAGCAGCTTTTTAACTGCACAGTTTGCCACCCAGAGAAAATTGACTCCACAGCTCGGCCCCTTAGCTTGGTTTGCCACCTATATTTTGCACAGGACGTCCATTAAACAGGTATTTACCCGAGTTCTGCTCCTAAACCCTATTTTTCTAGTTTTCTCTGTAAAATTCGCCCAAAATGCCCAAATTTGAGTTAAAAACATAGCACTGCATTCAAACTCACGCACTATTACCATTGTTTTTGCCCAATTTTTCCAAAAAATCCTACAAAATCCGTTTCCCTCTGCAAATTTCTCCTATTGAGCTAAACTCGAGTTCACTTTAAGTTTGCATTTGCTAAATAAAAAATCCCTGAACTGTATTTGTTCATTATTTATTGAAAAAACTCTACAAGCTTCGTTTTCCACTACAAATTCTACCCGCCAAGTTAAAAACGAATCGTTGCAGTCTAGAAATCCTCTGAGAAAAGCCCCAGAGCCTCTTTTTTACTCACTGTTACTGTGTAGACCCACATTCTAATTAAAAAATCACAAGAGAATTTGCAAAATGGAAGCCCCTGCTCCAGTGGCCCTCAATGTGGCCCCTCTCAACGATCCACATAAAGAACTTGAATGGATACCCCTAGCTGACAAGGATTTCCAAATCAAGGATTTAACTGGCCATAAATCTCATCTCTAGGCCTTCTGTGAGATTAGGAACAACTACAGAAACAAAGCTGATATCTTTGGAATTTGGGAGTCCAATATGCCCATGTACTACCTCACTTGTGTCAATGTTTTTCCTGACCTCATTCACATATGCCATACCAATTATGAGCCCACTCAAAGGGCAGTGATGTCTCCTTCTGGAACAATTTTATTTTATATTACCCCTGAATCTATAAATGAAATGCTACATTTTAAGCCAACTGGGCCTTTGACTCCTCTTTCCATGGGATGCTTACTTGATCAAGGTGCCAAACTGCCAAGCTCAGAGATAACCAGAATAGCCCAGCTGTTTATAAGGCCAAATTGCCAACCTCAGCAACCTCCTCCTTATCTAGACTCTTGGTTTACTGAAGTAGGAAAATTCCTCCTTGACATGATAGCCTACATCTTGGGATACAAAACTAGTGAATATGTTGATGAAACCTCTCTGGTTCTTTTATCAATATTCACTCCAGGACAGCCACCTATTGTCAAATATGACTATGCCACCTTCATTGCTGATAAGATGCATGAGAAATTCACGAGCATGGACAGGGAGGGAGTTTTCAAATATACATCATACATATATCATCTGTTTCTTTACTATCAACCAAATAGTTTTCAAATTCCCATTAGAAAACTGGATTCTAAAGGAGAAAGAAGGTCTGTGATATTCTGGACCTCAGTCTTCCACCATGTGTATGAGTCCCCTTACACCTACTGTGAATTCATTGATATGTTCATACACCCAGCCTCTTATTTACTAATGACAAGTCCTCCAGATAGACTTTCTGGTGAAATGCAGAAGATTCTATAGCTCTCCAAGAGCTACAACATAGGTGACTGGTACTTTTACTAGAATCACACTTTAATCCGAATATATGGCTGTGAGTTGTGCCCCTACAAATTGCCAAAATATGTGCCAATGAGACTGTTTGCACTAGAATACTTCAGACAATTTATCCAAGTAGACATAATCCATTTCTGTGAGGCCAAGAAAAAGGCACAACTCAAAATAAGAAATCAACTGGGCCCTTTCATATTCAATAAAAGGGAAGCCTGGCAAGAGGCTGATGACATTTTAGGGCACCAACTTAAGTTGAAATAGATTTTTTTATTGCGCACCATATGACCCTAATCATTTCATAAGTTATAGGAAGGTGAAGAATAAGCTGCCAGCATATGTTCATTGCAAAATCCCTGAAATCCAACAATATGCTAATAAAAAAGAGTGGTTAGAGGGCACATTAGTGGAGGAAATAACTGAGGAAGATAAACTGAAAAAGAAATGAAAGAGCTTGAAAAAGGGCTTGACCTAGATTCTTTTGGATAGGTATCCTTCAAGCTGCCTCAGCACATAGGAGGTGACACATCTTTTGCTCGGACTTCTCAGCAACCGTCACAAAAGGCCAGTACAGGATCAACAAAAGGCAAGGAGGTGATAGATACAGAGCAAAAAACAATGGCGGATCAGCCTGCCACATTAAAAGAACAGGGTCAAGGGCAAGTTCTCCCAGGTCAAACCAAGATACCGGAAGTCCCTGTACTACAGACTCCTCAAAATGAGGAAAAAAACAGAAAGAGAGATAGAGAAGAGGGTACCCCTACCAGTGGATCAGTAGAACAACTAGGAGATAAGAGGCAGAGATTGAATCCCTATTCCGAGGAGGATTTTTTAGAAGAAACCACAGGCAGCATGAGGAATGAGGAAAGGACTGAGTAGCAAAGCTCTCCAATGGTGGGCACATCAACTAGCTCATTCCAGCAAGAGCTAGAGAAACAACATAGTGTGGAAATTTCATCCACCAGGCCTCAAAGCAGGCAAGGCTCAGATATTAAGAAACTTTCACCGAGATAAAAGCAAAGAATGATCCAGTGAGGATGCAACTTTATAATCATCTGATAAGGACAACACCCACCAATCAACAATGGCTAATGTCTGCTTATGATATTCAGGAAAAGAAGATGATCCTGAGTCATTTCAAGCCCAAAATACAACAACCACAGTCAGTTGCTGATTATATTAGAACCAATCTGGAAGTTCTCTCTAAAGACATCCACCCAATAGACCAGATTGAATTACACAAACAAACTGGGGAAACGGTGTACTCCACCTTGGCAGATAATGCATTGCTCGCCCACAAACTGCAAAATTCATTGCACAATACCTCTGCCCAATTAGAATTTGAAAAGGCTTCCTCCTTAGCTAGGGATAACAGGATTAAGTCCTTAGAATAAATTATCATTGAGCTCGGGCATGATCCCAAGGATGCAAAGGGCATCAAGGCACTCATAAAGAAAAAAGAGGAGGATATAGTTGCACTAAGGAGACAATTAAAGATACCTGTTACCATGCATCCACAAACAACAGAGCTGGTACAAAAAAAGGCAGAGGAAGACATGGTCGACTTATTGATAAGGATGAATCAAAGGTTAACTGATACGGAGCAAGAATTGGAGAAAGCATTGCAAGCCAAGCGGGGAGAGTTGACCTCCCAGCCACTTGAAGCAGCTCCAACAGTTGCCACTGCCCCTCCCACAGTTGAAACAACAATCCCTCCCACTGTCCCATCATCAACAACAGGTACCTCAGCTTCAACAGTAGCAACAACAACAGCCCCAGATACCAGCATGGGCATGGAAGAGATGATGAAGGCAATAAAGGAGTTAGAACTCCAAATGGCAGAGCTTAAAGAAGCCAAAGAAAAGCTAGTGAAGTTAGAGGTAAGCTATGATAAATCTAAAATAACTGTGGCAGAAAAAACCAGAGAGGTAAAGGCCTTGGAAAATAAGGTAAAATCCTTGGAGAAAGATCTTACTCTTCATAAACCTCTATCAGAAATCAAAACAATTTTGTGGACTAAAATTGGCCAATCCATCACTGATCAATGGAGGTCAATACAGACTATCCATGAGAAAATTGAATTAATAGAAATATCCCAAGTAGAGATTCAAAAGGCTAGAGCATCATTGGGAAACATGCTTGAACAGGCCAATAGACTAATTCATTTTTTGAATACTCATACCAGAGAACAACTAGCAGCTCTAGATATCAGGGACAGAACATGCACCATTTTGATAGTGAAAAAGGTGCTGAACATGAGGAATTTTATACAGAATCTGGAGAGAAAGTGTCAAGAAATGCAGATAGAAATAAATCCTTTTACATAAAAGTTTACAGTCTTGCAGAAAAAGGGTCTACCTAGTTTATTAACCAGAAATCAGAGACTGTTGACACATGAACAATATGCTCATAGGGTGAATACATATGTTGCCAATCAAATCACAACATCATCAAGCACCTCAGAAGACATAGCACCTCCCTCTGGACAGAGCTTATATGACAAGTTGGAAAATCTGTTCTATATTGAGCATGAAATAACACATCTTTTTGAAGTCCAACCCAACTTCTACAGGTATACTGAAGCTGATGAAACATTAATAAAAATGCAAAGACACCAGTTGCCAACAGAACAATGGTGGCAGAGCATGTCGGAGGTTTTACCAAGGTAGTTCCAATTTTCCTTTATCATTTGCATTTTAATCAAATATCAAAACACGTGCCACATATCATAAAGATGAAAACAACAGAAAGAGGAAATCGGGCTGGGACTGTAGCTCACTAAAGCAGGACCATGCACAAATGAAAGAGCCGAGACAACAACTCAGCAACACCAATAAAAGAAAGACTATCAGCCAACTCACGGGGTGTAAAAGTCAAACTTATCTGATCAATTAAAGCGACCAACATAGCAGTAATTACTTCTGCATTCATTTCTCCCAGTTTCCAACATCATTTATTTCCCTTGTAAAAGTAGATGGATGAAGTTATTGCTTGATATTTTCTTCACAAGATATTTTGTTACTCTTTTTTATAAATACCTACCCAAGAGATGTATTCGGGGTTGGTGATATCTCTTTTGGACTGTGTTGTAACTCTGAGGAATTTTAATACAAAGGTTGTTGAAGTTCACTGTTGCTGCACTGTCTGAATGTGGATTTGATGCTCTTGGTCATGCTACAGGATTCTTGTGTCTTTATATGGATCAATAAGTCTTCCTAACCTGTGTTTTGTATTTTTTGTGTCTACAAATTTCATATATGTTTTCATAATCTGAGTAATGGAGAAAAAGAATAGCCCAAAATTTGTTTAAATACACTCTGTGTTCAATCTCTATTATTACTTGTGTTTTCTGCAGAGTTAGCATAAACAGGAATTCTTAGCTGCTCCTCTTTCCACTAATTCTTTCACTTTGAATATTAACAAGGAATTATTTACTGCTCCTTGATGATACTCATGCATTTTCCCTCTGCCAACATGATGAAGGATTCTTAACTGCCCTTCACCCACTGGCTTTCATTCCATCTATTTCCAGATTAAAATTGCTCCAATATTGATTATCTTGCTTTGTAGTATTACATTTTGCCAAAGAAAACACATTCAGCAGTTCATCCTCACAGACTCCATCTACCCAATGGAATAAACTGTTTAGACTTGCATCCTAGTTTTGTCTAAAATCACCATCCAAATTTGAAACAAAACCATGTACATCATAACTAGCCTAAAATACCTCAAAACAAAGCTAAAATTTAAAGAGAGAGCCCTCTCTGGATGCAGATTGGCTAGAATCTGTGTCTAAAAGATTGGTCTGTGGTTATCTCGGCCGTATCCACTCCTTAGAATCTTCCTAGGGGACAACCTGAGTGTTAACACCTACAAACAAGGGGATTTGGTGCTTCTAGCAAGTGGGTGATTGCAAAGAAAATGGATTTGGAGCCTCCTGTAGGTTAGTGGCTACGTAATGTAATGTAAATTGAAGTTGGTGCGTACAATAAAATTAAAAAAAAAGATTTATGGTTTTCTCCCATATGGTTTTCCATGCAAACATCGTGTGTCCAATTCATATATGATTAATGTATTTTTGTAGTATTGAATGTTTTTTATTGGCTAAATAATTGTTTAAAATTCACTGATTCACCTCCTCTCTCAGTATTATTCTTGTTTCCAACAATCTCTTAGTTTGAACACTACATTACTTCTCATGACTATTTGTTCCTCTCTCTTGAGTGTTGAGTAGAGTTCCCCCTCTTACTTTGTTTTCACTTTCTTGTCTATGTCTTTTGTTTGACTTGTTGCCTTATGCCCTATTAGTATCCAATCAATGCATCCCTATTTTAGATGGGATTTGCTTGGATTTGTGTATTCCTAGATAACTTGCACCAAACTCATGTTGTGTTTGCCTTTGTAGATTTGATAAGCTCTACAAAATCACAACATTTACTTCTATTTTGTTTTCTTCGTCTCTAACAGCCCTTTCATTTTCTGCCTTACAACTTCTCAGTTCAACCCTTAAAGTCCTAAGAGTGTCCACCCAATCAGGGGAATTTTATTTTGTCTTCCAAATAAGTCTTCTTCCTAATTATGTTGGGATTTATTCATGCTACTGCATCATTCTTTTTCTCATTCCTTTATTTATTTTCTATTATTTTGTGTCTTCTTATGTGTTGTTACACACACAAATGTGAGTTAAATCATGCATAAACATATTAATTCATTACATTGTCATGCCCATGCTAAGCATGCGAATCTGATGTTGTTCACACATATAAAATTGATGTTACTTACATAAAATCAGATGTAAATATTCTATTAAGGCTCACATCCATTCATATAATTCCAATTTTCCCTTTCTACCACTAGACCTCAGAATTCCCCTAATGCCAGGGTATGCCTACTGGGCACTGCCACATGGTGTGTTTTTGGTTCCTCGTGTCATTGCCACATCATATGGAGTGAGGGTCCCACCATTCCCTTCGCTAGCGTAGGTATGAAGTATCAATTTAATGCGTTTTTGGTCAAATATGGCCATGCGATGATCCAAACTCCATGCTCGAGTGTTAGCCCTTGATGTTACCATATGCTCAGATGACTGAGATAACCTCATGCATAACAACCGAACATAGTTATAATTTGGTGAATATCTTAAGGTTGGGGCATTGGCCTAAACACCAAACTATTTGTAGGAGACAATCAAGGCACAAATCTTGGCATCCATCAGTGAAACAAGATTGAAGCTCCATCTTCACGGTTTACTTGCATTCTCACTATGGTGGTTTATGAGAAAATCATTCAAATTTTTCTTCAAGCAAAGAACTAGGTAAAGAATTGAAAAAATTATAGCTTACAACCAATTTTATGGGTTATACGCTCACCATTATAACCATACAAACACTCAGCTACACCATACACTTAATTGATAAATCATAAAAAAAGCAGAAGCTCCATGGTGTACCATTCAATGAAACTTAACATTCAAGGTAACCAACAATAGCTGTAAAAACGACATTCAACATCCATACATGGTAAAAATGATCATAGCAACATTCATCACTAGAACAAGGCTATCACAACCTAAAAGCCCTTATACACAATTTTTTTGTTGGTGCTTTTTGACAGTATGTCCGAATCTAGTTTGTTGAGTGTCAAACAAAGTCCCTGGTGGTACTGGCCCTTTTAATAATGCCTACAAGGTAGGAAAACTCTCAACCCGAGGAACCTTAGGGGGAGCTGTGAGAACCGGGTTTCCACAACTAATACGGGGATGGGATTCCAATGGACGCCATTTTCTCACATGATTCAATATCTCAATGTTTAGACACTGGTTTTATCAATCTTAGAACATACATAGTGCATTATTTATACCCAAATTGAACATAACTAAGAAAGAACTAACAAAACATAAAGGGGACCCTGAATCCCCATAATAGAGCCTGCATTTCGTCCTTGTAACATTCTCATTTAAACACACAATTTGCATCAACATTATAACAACCAAAATGACATTGATTAAATGGTAAACATTATGAGGCCATAAATCAGCAAGAGAACAACACAATTTTATCAATGCCTTCTTATATTAACTCATGGGAATGAAATACTCACAATTTCCTAGTTTTGTATAACTTTCACGGTTCACCAGCCTATTAGAATCATAGATACGATGTAATGCTAAAAAATCATAATCGATTTAGAAAACCTAGCTAAGAGTTCTCCAATACAAAACCAAAGTCTTAAACTGAACCGTTAGCTGAATCAACTCTCCTTATACATCATTACATGATCAAAATCACATAATATTTTTTTCAGTGAAAATAATTTACCTAGAGATATTCTGAGTTTTACTATTCTTTACGAACACATATTTTAAGATGTTATTGAATTCAAACTCATCTTTTCTTGCAATGAAGTTCCTCTGGGACCACACCCTAATTCACTGCGTGGATCTCCATGCTTGTTGCTGTCGCAGGTGCTTACCCCTTCTATGCGACACCTCTGTGCACTGTGCTATGCTTCTTCTTTTCTTCGTATAATCCCAAAACTTCAAAATTTCCTCCAACATATACTTATCTAAGTGAATTGAAATGGACGGTAACTAGAGAAGGGACTTCAACTCTCCACCCAACCATAGGTTAGCTACATTTCAAACTCTCTTGCAACTGACCACCCCCAAGTCAGATCTAGAGTCTGAGGTGGGTATAGGATCAAAGAAATTCACACAAAGAATTCACCAAACCTTCAAGAGGATGAGTCCACTATTCAACTGGTTTATTAACTGATATTAGGAAGTAAGCACCAGAACAACCCTCTTACTTCCAAAACCAAAACAAAAGACTTCACCCAAGGCTCAATTACGATATTGCTCATCTCCAAGAGTCTGAATCCACTATATAGGTGGTTTATCAATTGGATTTTCACAAAAGCCATTGTAGGAGTATGTATCCCATTTTATAGGTGGCTTATTAGCTCACTTAGCAAATACTAAGTGGTTTATCAACTTTCCAAGCAAGAACTTGGTGATTTATATGATCTTTCAACAAGCACCACAATGGCTCAAATTACCTGCCTAGTGGTTTATTAGCCCATTCAACAAGCACTATGTGGTTTCAAATATTTTCCAACAATCATTTAGTGGTTTATCAACTTACTCAACAACCACTAAGTGGTTAAATTCTCAACTAAGCATCCCATTAGCCATATAGTTTTAGACACACACAATCTAGTCTAAATCATTATTCTCCACCAATTTTCCTTTGTTTGTTGTGCGTTTTCCTTGCATCCATCCACACAGTTCTTCCATTCTTCTTTCCAATCATTTCTCCTTTGCTCTCCTCTCCCAATAACTGACTACGCACACGACCCATCCCCTTGTTCTCTTGCATTTTGATCTTCTTCTCTTCATTCCGAAGCAACCACCCTCCTCAACCTCGACTCACAAGGAGGATGGGTACTATCCTTCTTTTCCTTCATTCCCACTCCAAAAATTTATTAAATTTCAATGAAAATAACTTGATTCAAGATAGATTTTGTGGGTTAAATGCATTGGGTATGGCTATCTCATGGCCCTTAGACAGATTCTCCCCCCTCCAAAACTATGGATTTGCATCCCTCCTTGTTATGAAACCAACTCACAAAAAGATAGAAAAGATAGATCAACGACTTAAAAATCAGCCTCTTCGAGGTGGAACCTCCTTTACATTACAAAAGTGAACAATTATTGGATGATACAAATGACAAGACCTCCTTTCTATATATAGGAGTCTAAGGGGTCCCAATGCAATCAAAGCCTACATAACTATAATATTTTAGGGGCACAAAAATAACAATTGTGGGCTTCTATGAGGCATAATAATAACAATATTGGGACTATATGGGTACAATAATACAATAAGGGGGCTACACTAATAACAATAATGGGTTACACTAGTATTATAGGGACCTAACATGTCCCTCTCCTTCAAAAAGTGTTTTCCTCAATGCTTGAGTAGTCCTGGATGCTTCTGTATAAAATTATCATCCTCCCATGTGGAATTTTTAGTGGGTAAGTTCTTCCACTTGATGACATACTCTGAAATTGATTGATTTCATAGCTATCGATTTATTGTTTCTATGACTGCTTTAGGTTCCAATATGATTTTTCCTTCCCCATCAAGTTCTAGCAATATTGTTTGAACTGGGATAGTCTCATTAGGTAAGGTTGCCATTTCTTAATGATGTTCTTGGAAGGTTGCCATTTCTTAAGTGCATGTAGTCTTGCGAACATTTCCTTCTCATAAATAGCTTTGTGTAAACACTTTCCTTCAATTGGATGACTTTTGAAAGAAATGACTCTTTGTTCTCTCATTAAAACAACACCAATTTCATTTCTCGAGGCATCACAATCCACAATAAAGGCTTTTGTGAAGTTTGACGTAGCTAAGACCGGTGCTTGGCACATTGCCTCTTTAAGATGTTCAAAGGTCTTCATTGCTTCTGGAGTCCATGAAACTGCATCTTTCTTCAATAATGTTATTAGAGGTGCTGCTATTCTCCCATAACTATTAACAAACTTGCGATAATACCCTGTCAACCCGAGAAATCTTCACATATGCTTTATGGATGTGGATATTTTCCATTCCTTAATGGCTTTAATTTTTCTAGGGTTTACCTTAACACCTTCATGAGAGACAATATGACCTAGATTTTCCACCTGTTGTACTCCAAACAAACATTTGCAGATTTTTGCATATAATTGTTTCTCCTCCAATAGTTTGAGCACCCTGTCAACATGTTGAACATGATCCTTCCAAGACTTGTTGTAGAGTAGTATATCACCAAAAATTACTAACACAAATTTTCTAAGGAAGGGTTTGAAAATCAAATTCATCAAACCTTCAAATGTAGAAGGTGCACTGGTAAGGCCAAAATGCATGACGAAGAATTTATAATGACCCTCACGGGTTCTAAATGTTGCTTTCAGAATGTCTTTAGTCTTCATTATGATTTGATGATATCCTAAACAAAGATCCAACTTGGTGAAGTAAATTGATCATGCAATTCATCCAATAATTCATCAATGACAGGAATGGGAAATTTGTCTTTAATAGTGAGGTTGTTGAGCTGCCTATAATCCAGACACATGCGCCATGACCCATCCTTCTAACGCACCAATACTACTGGAGTAGAGAAAGAACTTTGACTAGGTTGAATTATACCAACCTCTAGCATTTCTACAACCATACGTTCAATTTCACTCTTTTGGGCATAGGGATATCAGTAAGGCCTGATGTTTGGAGGAACACTTCCTCGAATGAAATGAATAACATGATCATGATCACGAATACATGGGAGGCCTTTAGGAGTCTCAAATACCTTGGAATGGTTGTCCAAGACTTTTTGGAGATATGGAGAAATATATGATTTCAATGTGGGAACCTCTTTTCCTTTCGAAAAAAATTCATGAAAAGTTCTTGAATTAAAAGCTATTGGAGCCAAGGATTGTAGCCATTGGACTCCCAGTACAACATCAACACCACTGATTGGAATTCAATGTATTTCAATATTAAAGACATATTCTCCCATGGATAGCTTGATATTGTGGCACTTTCTAGAGAAATTTATGGTTCCTCCATTTGGAACCATTACTTGAGACTCTGGTGTTGGATATAGGAAGCAATTCAATTCCTTGGATATCTTACAATGACTAAAATTATGGGTACTACCTGAATCAATCAACACTATTACCTTTTTCTTCTTGATATGCCCTTCTATTTTTAGAGTTTGAGGATTGGTAATTCCTGTCAATGCATTACAAGATATGGTCAGATTCATTTCTTCTTTCTTTGGGATTGGTTCCTGGTGTATATCCTCTTCTTTTGATGTTTCTTGTTCCTTTTCTTGCTCCTTTTCCCCATCTATGTAAATTAATTTCTTCTCAACACACTTATGACATTTAGTGTATTTTCTATCACAATTATAACAAAGCCCTTTTTCTCTTTTTACTTCCAATTGTTGTGGTGTCAACCTTGTAGGTGGTGGAAGGCTAGGAGAAACAACACTTCCATCTTTATAGTTGTGAGTCATAGGGTTCCTTGTTGTCATAATTTTTCCTTCCATTTTTCTTGCAAACTTGAATGCCTTCTCCGATGAATCAGGTTCCCAAAGGCGAACCTCATGTTGGATGTTATCCTTTAAAGTCCCTATGAACACATCAATCCTATGCTCCTCTGGAATATCTTTTACCCTTATATTCAATTTTTGGAAGTCTTCAGTGTGCTCCATCATTGAACCCTTTTGTTTGAGATTTATAAATTGGCTAAAAAAGGTGTTTCTTTTTGTATCCTCATAATGTGCTATCATTTATTCCGTAAAAATTTCCCAAGTGACAATTTTTTTACAAGAGAAAAGCCATCGATACCATACAAACTAATTTGATTACAAATATAAAGTTGCAATGCGTACCTTTTGTGTGTTTTTCACATTATGGAGATTGAAATATTGCTCCATTTGTAGTATCCAAGTTACATGATCCTTGCCATCAAACTTATTCATATTGATCTTTGGAGCATGGTGAGTCTTCAATCCAATGTTAGAGTCTATGAAATCATGATTAACATTTCTTTTGTTCTCATCATGATTTTCCTTTACTACCCTTTCACCATTAGTAAGAATTTCTTGTAGCAACTTTGTCAAATGTTTTTTCACTTTGTAGGAGCTCGATATTGAATCTATTGTACCTCTGTAATTTAGGAACATCAAGATCTGAAATTATATCCTTTGGTAGCCCTCTGCATCCTCTTTCCAAACCTGCATGTCTGATCAAGATTGGATTCTCGAAGGAAAAGTTTTGCTAAATCTCCCACGATGACCGAATTATA
Organism: Pinus taeda; assembly: GCA_000404065.3. Lineage (NCBI taxonomy): Eukaryota > Viridiplantae > Streptophyta > Pinopsida > Pinales > Pinaceae > Pinus > Pinus taeda. The sequence goes on along the minus strand of APFE030692672.1, from coordinate 57,173 downwards.
GACTGGTTTAGTAGAGCAGACTTGTATGAAGTGACACATGTCACTATTTCGACCTTAGGGCCTAAACCCGATATCCAAAAAACTACCGGTCGTCATCTTATTATAAATTCTTATGAAATTTCAATCTGATGCTCAGAGAGAAAGTTATAATGATTTCCCCATGTCACCTGTTTGGGATGTAATTTGGGAGCCTACAAAAACCCTAAGTGTATTGGACCATATCTCCAAAAATATAGCGAAAAAAGATCTGAAATTCGAGCTCGCGCTTCATTAATATTTCGGCTCAAATGGGTTTTAATTTCAGAGTCTTAATCTTTGTAGAAACAAAATTATAGCGAAAATGACACGATGGCCAATTTGCAATGGAATTATGGAGCTTGCAAAAACCATAACTTCTGCAGATCATATCTCTGAAAATATAGCCAAATAATATCTGAAATTTAGACCAGAGGTTTAGAATGATTTCAGCTCAAATGGATTTATTTTTTAGCTTCTGCGACTTTACAGAGAAAAAGTTATATCACAAATTCCACGATGACCTGTTTGGAGCGGCGAAACCCTAGAATCCAAAGCTCTGATACCAAATGTTATGAAATCAGCTCACAAAAAGATAGAAAAGATAGATCAATGACTTAAAAATCAGCCTCTTTGAGGGGGAAACCTCCTTTACATTGCACAAATGAACAATTCTTGGACGATACACATGACCAGACCTCCTTTCTATATATAGGAGTTTAAGGGGTCCCAATACAATCAGAGCCTACATAATAATAATATTGTAGGGGCACAAAAATAACAATAGTGGGCTTCTGTGGGGCACAATAATAACAATATGGGTACTATATGGGTATAATAATACAATAAGGGGTTGCACTAATAATAATAAGGGGTTACACTAGTATTATAGGGATCTAACACTCTTTATTTCATCCAATCTATTAAATTTTTACTCATTTTTACATAAGTTTACTCAATAGTATTTAGATACATGGGGTGCAACAAAAAGGGATATTATATATGTTCAAAAAAATTCTCTCAAATATTGACACATAAAAGAGTGTTAATAATATAGTTGGCAGAAAAAATGATGATCAACATCCCAATATTGTGTAATTTAAGATGTGTCACCATCATACATGCCATGTTAGCTGACACATTAGAACCTTATTGAGTTTCGATAGTATAAGGAGTAAAACCTAATAGTAGAGGTCACAACTTCTCGATATTCGACCTCCCGATTGTTGATAAGCTGATACACCATAATAAACTCATGGGATTATTTCCTTGTTAATCAATGGCCATGTAAGGTTTTGTTACTATCGAGGGGGAAATCCTGATCTAATTCCTCGAAGGATGATACCCAATTCTTGATCTCCTAAAGGCCGATAAATTGGAGTACCGATACATCGTTGCAACTCTACTTCCCTCAATCTGTTCGACATACATCGATTAACAAGAATATTGCCATTAATTAAGAAACTTTTAGGGTCTTTTAGTATTAGGGATTCATGTAATGTATTGATCAAGTATTGCTTGAAAATGAAAACCCTGACATCCTAATATTCAATATTCACATCACCTCTACCATGATTGCCACCTCAATTCAACCACACACTTCCATCCATAATATCTTGCCATATCTGCATGCCACATCAACACCACATCAACATACCATGTCACTAAAACTTTCCTCATGCTACACCATCATGAAATATCATCCTACTATATTAACATGCCACATAAACACCACATTGGCTTGACACATCATGAAAACCTGCCTCATGCGATACCAACATGACATGTCATCCTTCTATGTTAACATGGCACATAGAACCCTACCTCATTCCATGTCATCATTACACATCATTCTGCCATGTAAAAACCTTATTGAATTTCTCATCATGAGGAGGAAACCTTGATACAATATCTATACCTCCTTATAGCTTGAGGCTTGATAAGATGAAGTCTTGACCATTTGATGAACATTTTGTTAACTTGCATAACTCCACTTTTTTTACACTACCATTTCCAGTTCTATTAATATAAGGGGGTGGAAATAGAGGTGAATTAGTGTATCTATCAACACCAAATTTCCCAATAATTGACAATTGATGTTCATAACTCGACGACTCCCAAATCTCTGATGTTTTTTAAGCGACATAGGTGTCAGGATTTGTTAGTACTAGGACTTAGTAGGTTGCTGTTGATCATTGTGCCCAATAGTCAAAACCCCAAAATTTAATAACAAATAATTTGATAGGTTGATGCACTGTAGTTAATAAATGTAAAAATTCCCTATCAGTCGACAGGTTTGTCAGGATCTGTTAGTATCAAGAGTTCAAGTGGGTTAAAGTTGAAATTTCCTTGATCCCGATGGCTCAGTATCCCAATATTTGATATCTCATCCTTCGAGGTTTCAATATTCTTGCAGATATATCTTGGTTATGACCCATTTATCATCTCATGTGACCAGGGGTTGAGGATAAGGTCTCCAATCACCAAATTTTCAATAGTATAACTTTCAATAGGTAAATTCAGACAATTTATAAAGATGGAAATTGACTCCAACATGGCAGATACTATGCAAAAAGTATTTTTGAAGCTACATGGTATTCAGTAATAATGACGGAATCCAAGAGCCCCATTCAACTATTATCTGTCCAAAATTTCTTCAATGGATTCCAAGAGTCCATCATTCATAGTTTATACCCATCTAAGGCCTTCAAAATTTTTCATCCAAATAGGTTCAAGAGTTCTTTGGTGAACTCTATAACACTTTAACTCATATGTTATGAGAGGACTCCTTCCCTTGAGTCTCCCTTTTTGTGAATATGTCTTTTTCTATTACATTGAAGTCCCTATCATCAAAATTTCTTTTGACCACTTTAACGGACTCAAATCTTCTCTAGCATGTCTAAAGTACACCAAGCTCTTGATTAAGATTCACTAATAGTATTTCACAACTAATCAACCATCTTGGCTATCTAAAAGACTAAGGCATTAATCTCCCTTTGTCTTCTCAACCATAACTTCTTACTTGTTAAAAGCCCATAACAACCACAAACATTTACAATAATTAGGACTAGAAACCTATCAATACTATTATCTTGAAAACATATCATAAGAGAACATTAAGATGAGTAAATCACACATGTGAATACTATACAATGTTTTCATCCAGATTTACCGTTTCATGTCATAAATAGGAATCATATAGATCATAATTAACTTTAAATATACAAGCACATAAAAAATGCTCAGTTATAAATCATCATATGTATTTCATTGAACATAATTTACATTACAAATTTTAAGTCCACTATGGTACTTATATGATCAATATCATTAGTTGTTTGCAATTGATGAAAGGCGAGTGACATTTCACCCCACCATAGGCTGAGATAAACTACAATATTTCTTACAATTGGCCACCCTTTATCTAGACCAAGAAGCCATGAGGGAGGTTTTTACTCAACATTACAAGGTGGAGTCCCGAAGGCCATTATCCTTCATCAATTCAAGCTCATCGTTTCCTCTTTAAATCACAATAAGCCTAGAGTATATCCAAGTACTCTGGTTGGTTTCTCTCATAAGTTATCAATGATTTAATGATGAAGTATATTCTCCTTCATCAACACATAATTTATTGTGATATCCTTCAACCTATTGAGATAAAGCATGGTTTCATTCATAGTGTGGCTACAACAGGCCTACACAACACAAAGGGAGCCCTTTTCAAAGTCAATTGTCAATTAGTGTTTGAATAATGTGATTTTTGTGTATAGGTTCAAAAATTTCTCTTAGTAGCTAGACATTATTGGCATGCACAACATGAAGGGAGCCATTCTCTAAATTAATAGTCCCTCAATGTTTCCCTTTTGTGTTTTTGTTTACAATTAAGACAAATTCCTAAGAAATTACAATTGGTCCTCTAGCTCAGGTAAAGACTCTACTACTAACATTAATCAATGAATCAAACGAACTAAAATCATACACATAATGCTGCATCACACAAAGGGTTTTATGTCCACTCATGAGAGCCTCCTCTCTATCTCTTAACTCTAGTCTCACTTGCATGAAAATTTCTATATTCTTCTTCCCCATTTTCTCTCTGTTTCTCTTCTCTTATTTTGCACCCCCACAAGATTCTTTCCTCAACCAAACACTACTTCTCATTAGAGTTCAAGTCCCTTCCTTTGGGTTGTGTGGTCAATTATAAATTCTCTAGAATGGGTACATGGCCCATACATTTGGAGCAGTTTGGTACTAATTCCCTCATTCTTATCATGACTACTACTAGTTAGGTAGCTCAACCACTAGGTCTAGGTCTTTTAACCCATTTACATTTATTTTTCCATGCAAACATCACTAACATAATTAATTATAATTAAAATATTAGTGTGGTATTAAAAGTTAGTGTGTTATAATCCCCTCCCCCTTAAAGGAACACCAAATTTGATGTTCACACCAATTTAGGTGTCTTTTATTAATTGTAGCAATATGTATACTGTTCATTTTTAGCTGCACCAACATCATGGATCTTGCATATTAACATCATTTTCCTACTATTTTCCTCTCTCACTCCTTTAGCAATGGAATTTTTCCTCACATTTTGTCAAATTGTGTCACATGCATACAAATCACGTGAGATTAATCATAAAAATTTCAATCAAAATTTTTCATTTTTTAAATTTGCTTCATAGAAATCCAAGTTTCCCAAATGTGAGACTCTTCTCATAATGTTTGGCCATTTTCAGGTAGTAATATTCCTAATCTTTATCATGGGATTACATTCCGTTCCAAATGTGCGACTCTTCTCATAATGTTTGGCCATTTTCGGGTAGTAATATTCCTAATCTTTATCGTGAGATTACATTTTGTGCCATACCCAAGGCATTCTACCCGCATTTTGTGTTTTTACTTAGACACATCATGTTAGTTTTTTATGCATAGTGCTTTTGACACACACACACACACACACACACACACACACACACACACACCACTAAATTGGTTTCAAAACCATCACATAATCAATGATTCAATCGATTTAGTTTCATTAAGCACATATATACTATTTTTTTTCTTTTTTTCTCACGATCATAACAAATGTAATCAATACCTCTATTGTATTCCATTCATTCCCTCCATGTATTATTGATACTAATTTTTCTTTAAATTTATAGTGCGTAGCTCATCTAACTGGTGTCCACCATGACATCACATAATTCTAAGATTTTACCAAATCCTATGTACATAAAGCTTTTTGCCTTAACCATACCCCTCTTAGGGATTCATGCAACACATGCATTCAATTGAAATTATTTAAAAATAAATAGAAACTCAATATGAAGGAATTATTACCCAATTCCCTCAACTCACTAGTTGTTGTAGTATGGAGAATTTCCATACTTACGTGGATACCATCACTATTCATTCTCAGCTGATGAATTTTCAAGTAGTCCACTTGGCTTCTTTACTTTCTGGAGATTTTTTCCCTTGTCATTGACCTTATAACTCTTGTCAGTGGTTGAAGGCACTGCCTTAGCTCAAGTACCACTTTAAATAAGTGGTATTTAATATCAAATTCCCGAGAAAAAATTGTATCTTTTCTTGATTCATAATTTCATCTAGGCATCAATTGTTAGTAAAATCAATTAAAACATGTTCCACAAAAATCTCTAACTCAACATGCAATTCATTCTAATAATTCATTTTCAATATCTTTTAGGCATTACTAATTAAAAAAGCATTTTCAAATTCAAACTATTCCATAATTTAGTTTATAGCCCAGTCAAGGTCTCCTCCATTATTTATTTAACTATTCAAATGTGCCCTATTATGAAACTTTGTATTTACTTAACAAGGACCTTTGGAAAGTTCATTTAGAACTTAGTATATGAATTTTATGCAATGAAAATTTAATTAAAGTTTTCTTAAAGGTCTTCAATAGGCTCAAAATCCAAAATGTTTTTGAATATTCCAAGAGAAACATTCCCTTTGCACTCCTACACTTCTAAGCTATCTCATGTATGGTTTACATGAATACTATTATCTTTTTATTTTGGAAACCGTTTAGGGAAAAATCACCTTTATTCAAGTGTTCACTGCTTTTTATCATTGCATAATTTTTGTCCATTTTATTACTTTATGATCATGCCTTAGTCCTTATAACCGCATCATAGGCTTATAAAGTTTTAGTTCACCTTTGAGAGCCTTAACTTTGCTTTCAACAATATCATGGCATTCAACCCTCACTTTACCAATGCTCACTTCAATGGTTTCTTTATAATCATCTACATGAAATTAGTTCACAATAATACCACAGGTTAATGTTCACATACCAGAGACAACACTAACCCTTTTCTATTATATTTCCATTATCTTTAGGATAACAAGTCTCACAACCATGTCATGGGATTTTTCCTTTCGAAAATCAAAGAATCTTTAGAAAATTTTCCATTTATAACAACCCTAGTGAAAATTCCATGTAATAAAAGTTAATAAAGGAAAAATAACAACCTCGGCTGATGGGGTGCTTATTCCAAGCTAAATGTTGGGAAAAACATCCTAGTTTGGGTGTTCATTTAGGTTATTATGGTAAAGGAAAGTGGAAAATGCAATGGATAAGGCTTTGGAAAGGAAAATTGGCATTTTTGGCACATTTATTTATGAAAATAGTGGAAATTAGGAGAAAAGGAAGGTGAAAGGTCATAGGTTTCATGCGAGGAGAAAAATGAAGGGAAATAATGGAAAATGAAGAAAATAGAGGCCTAATTGATAAAAAGGCTTTTGAGGATTAGTTTGTAACCTTTTATCCATTCTGTTTTGGAGCTCTCTCATTATTCTCTCTCTCTCTCCCTCTCACTCTTGGGCACTTGGAGTTTTCTTGGAGCACTTTGGCATTGGATCAAGAAAGGAAAAGAAGGAAAGAGGAAGCTGAGATCAAGCAAGGAAGAGAAGGATCAAGCAACTACAACAATATTCTTTGTAGGTATCGAATTGCATGTGTTTTTTCCTTGCTAGATTTGGCATGCATGGTATTGCATATGGTTCTTTTTCTGTTATGACATGGGTTTTTCCAGGTGTGATAGTGCTTTTAGCCTAGCCTTGCCATTTCCAGATAGCCATGGTGTGATGGGGTTCTCATGTTTTTTTTGAGCTAGATTTATGGATGGATTCAAAGATAAGTGAGGTGGATCTACGAATGATAAAGCAGATGGCCTAGTGGTACTTGAACTGGACTAGGAATCATGGTAAATCCATTGGCCTAGTAACCCTTGAGCCAGACTGTGGGTTGCGGTAAGGACATGATTGTGTTTCTTCGATGGCCCTAGGAATCCTTGCTAGTGAATGGCAGGATATGTGATAAATCCAAGAGGTGGATTTCTCTTTGTTGGGCCTAGTAATCCTGGGTTGGGATATGCAGTAAACCCTGGAGAGTGGGTCTTGGTTTAGGGCCTAGTTATCTGGTGTGGATTGCGGTAAAGCCTAAGAGACTAGGAGACATGAAAATTCCTCACGATGTTGGTGGAGAAATCCGGTGGCATCCATGCTTGTTTTTCCTAGTGATTAGGTGGACATCATGGTAAATCCTGTTATTACATGTGCATTGTGTTGGCCTAGTGCCTGGTTTCTATTATGAGGGTGAGGTCATTTAGCCTCGGGATGCCCTGACTGGTTCTTTTGTTTTGAGTCCCACATTCATGCTTGGAATATGGTACAAGGGTGAATGGTTGAAGAGAGATTTGGCTCAACCATTCTATGGTTGGGTGGAACATGGTAGTCCCATCTCAGATTTGGATTTTGCATAATCACTATCATGTTATTTTTCCTTGTATTTATATGAGTATTATACTAGTTTATATGTGGATCATATGGTTGTGTTTTTATTGATATTTCCGTTTCTATAAGGCTGGTTATGTATGTGTTTTATGACAGTGGCTATGTATGTCTCTCATCATGTTTTTACTTGTAAATGAATGGACAATGTATCTATGACCTAATAGTTGATAATGAAGCAAATTATATGAGGGAGCAATGGTTCTTAGCAATTCTAAGATAAGTATGAAATCCCTATGCTTAAATCTGTTGTTTACACCTGTAGATTACGTATTTGTGATATGTTGACGAAATTCCTTTCAAGGTTAGTAGGGGTCCAGTTAAGGGCTTGCTCAAGTATTTAGTTTTGCATAATTGTTTCCTTGTTATCTTACTATTCTGAAGGTGTCATTGTTGGCTTGATGGGGCCTGACCCAGGTTCAGAATTAATTTGCTAAACAAGTTTCTACACTATAGGCCCTTTCGGCAACAACCCATGGAGCACAGACTGAGGTCTGACCCGAAGTGGCATGGGGGGATGTTGGAACCAAGTTTCTGCACCCTTGAGATGTCCGAGGGGTCGATTTAGTACAACTGTGAATGGCTTCACCTAGGTCACTTCGTGCATTTCCTGACTTGCGAGGCCTTCACAATCTATTATAATAGCCTTCGCGCAACCCTAATCAGGGGCTGAGGTGCTTTCGCATTGCTCCGACAACGATCTGCGCTATTTCCCTAAGTTACACCACAAATCTTACTTATCTTCTTATAATTGTTAGTTAACTTCACGTAAATAGATACCTTATTTTATATTCACTTAATCGACACAATCATATATGTTCACGCAACATATAAAAAACATAAATGAAATTTACACCCAATACGTCCAATGCAAAAAACAATAAATAAATACACAGGAATGGCATAAAAATTCTCTTTATTAATCATTCAATCAGTTATAGACTCGACCTGCCCCACAAACTCAGTTGCAAGGGTCCGTGCACTTAGTTGTGGACTATTAGACCTCTGTGCACTCAACTGTGGACTACTAGACCTCTGCGCACTCAGCTGCAGAGCCTTCTCCTACTCTACAACCCAAAGACTCGACTATACACTTCATACAAGACTCAATTCTTCATCCTTCATTCATTATTAGATCCTATTTTCTTACAATTTAGATCCTTGCTCTATTTATATAATCCCATGGTTCGCAGAACATGGGTAGATCTCTAAAGCCGACATTACATTACAAAAATGAGGGCGGACAACCCTATGACTCATTTATAGGCTCATGCTCTGCACCCACAAAACATGGAGTTTATACATTCGATTTAGTCAAAATCTGGGATTTAAGCCCCAAAACTTCCCTTGGGGGATCTCGCGTCCAACAGTCCCCCAAAACAAACATCATGACTCGCCCTCGAGTCACACTGTTGGTGTGGAGATGTTCACGTGGAGACCTCCCAACACTGGTTGAATCGCTACAAGGTCAACAAAACACTGAGAGGCTACCTGTTGTACCTCCTGGATGTGCTGTTAAGAGACCGTGGTACCTGAACTGCTTCCCTGCATTTACTCTTTCGTCCCCTACATCTGCGTGAGCTTAGCTTCGATTGAGGCTGTAATGACAAATGCCTCATCGATCCAAGGTTGTACACGTGCCTTCAAAACCGCTTCCTTATGTCGAGCCACGTCTAACTTCTCCTTGAGTGATTTTTCCTGTTACATCCGTGCAAGCTTGTGTAAGGGCCACCATCTGCGTGGTCCCTTTTATATCATCATACTTTTGATGTAGCTCACGCGCCTGTGTTTCTAAGCGCTGTATGTTCGAGTCCTCCTACAGAGTGGTGAGGACCTCGAATGACTCTTCAAATAATTTGGTGCAATCCTTGACTGCACTGCTGATCTCCTATATTCCCGTTGTAATGGTGCTGACACGTTGTTCCCTCACCTCTAGTGGAGTTGAAGGCTGCGCCTTCAACTACAGCTCAATTATCTGAAGGTGCAACTCCAGCTGAACCTTAGCCATCTCTTCCTTCACCTTGCGCACCCCTGCTACTATCCTCTGGATGCGCACCTCTACAGGGATGGCCAACTTAGGGACCATTTGGTAGGCTTCTTCAACCACCTGAACAATCTGCCAGTTCTGTGCCACTACCTCCTCGCACTGCAGGCTCAGTTGTTCCATGTTAATTCACTATTTTCTCATTACCTAGAGTGCACGATTCTCCTTGGCCTGCAGCTCTACACTCACTCCATCCTGCAGAACATAGAGTGTCTCTCATGGTAGCACAACCCTGTTTATCCCAACTCCCTTCAACGTACTAACCATAGGCCTGTCGGCCTCATTTTTTTAACCAGTGCCCCTTATGGAAGCACTATAGTGTTGGTTGTGTGGTGCATAACATTTCCTTAGCTACAGCCATGCCTACTGCGAGGCTGACCGACAGAGTACCAACCTGAGGAGTGTGCACTTGAAAATCTTGTTTCTATGCCTAGAGGGCCCCCAACACCATCTGATTAAACTCCACAAACTGCTGGAGGGCCTTCGCGGTGACGTCCCATATTGTCTCCCCTATATCATGTAGACCCCCCTAGTGCGGGTGATTAGGTCAAAAGAAATATTAGAGGCTTTTGACTTCTTCCATGGCCCCACGTTCTCTCTCGGGTGCTGCCGCTTTAGCTGTGTGGGCACTGTCTGTGGGTCTACGCCACCTTCCTCTTTTTCGGGCTCCTATTTAGGCGAAGGCGACTTCTGGCCTTCGCGCTCCTTCTTAGCTACCTGTTGCTGTTCTGTTGCTACCTTATTAGCGTCCTGTTCCTTGGCTACTTCTACTTCATTCCTTCTTTTCTCTGCCAACTGCGCCATCCACAATTTTTCCTCCTCCTTTTTCCTTTGCATAGTGGACTTCTCTGATTCCACTGAGGAGTTGGCTGGAGCATGCCACTCCAGTGGCCATGACTCAAGCATGACGAATATGGAATTGTCTGTGGCCAGGTAGGGGAGCTCGTTCCATTTCTTTGTGGAATAGTTTCATGCTCTGATATATATGTGATGGAAGTCTGCCTTTAACTCCACAAAGCTCTGCAGACTATTGTAGACAGTGGGTGATAACTGTGGCTTGCAGTTAATCCCCATTATAATATTCATCTCGATGGACACCCATAATATTTTGCTGTCTCTGATCCTCTGCACGTCTTTAGTTGCCCATAGTGAACTGTAATTCATTGCCTTTGGAAGATCCTTCGCAGTCGTGGGGAAATGGCTATCCTCAGGCAATTTCCAAGCCACTAGCACTATGGATAGCAGAAGCCATGCATGTTGGAAAGTCTTCCTTGTTCCAGTGCCTTCGGTAATTTTCTAGGAACTCCTTGCACAAGTACTCCGACCAATTAAACTAGACCCCCTTTGCGCATTGCATGGCAAGTGCTACCACCATCACGGGCACCTCATCCATGTGACACTTCCGCATAACCTTGCTAGCCAGTATCTGGGGCAAAACTATGACTGCATTATTATTGATACTGGAGATTGTGTACCCTCTCTTCTTCTTCTCCAGCTTGAATTTTTTCTTCATGGCCTCCGCGATGGCCAAATCGTTTCTATTACCCTCCGCAATATTCGCTAGGTCCTCCCCCTTGCAAGGGAGTCGGGTAATTCTATGAATTAGGTGGTCCGTGATTGGGATGGGATCCTCCAGCCACAAAAACCCATCATGCACCAGGAAAAGAAGCTACCTAATGACAAAGATAGTTATTGGGGTGCGATGGTAATGGGCACCCAGAGAAAGTTTAATAACCCTGCTTTCTCTGCTATGCACAATCACTTGTGTGGCTCCAACTCTATGACCCCGCCGCTGTGTTTTTCTTCGACTGCATTAGCTGCACGATTGCCAAGTGTGGGTATTTCTTGTGGTCTGCGAGATCCCAATCTTCAAACTTTAGAGCCGGCACGCATCCTAAGTGCGCTCCTTTAAATATGATATCATTGGGGAGTAGCGGAGTCTACAGAGATATTTTGCTCTCATCTAGCTCCTTGGGCACCCTTTCTTTTCCTTTTCCGTGGAGGAACATAAGCAGACAACCTGGTTAGAGGGTCTACACCCTGGGTTTCTTCCTCCTTTTCTTCATCCTCCTACTCTTCCACTAGGATTTCCTCAAGGTCTTCCTCCTCCTCATCGGCTTCTAAGTTAATCACCTTCCCCTTTTCTTCCATGGTCAATTTAGTTCTCAGCGGGTTTCTAGGGGATACACGCACCTGTATCATGGGCTGCTTGTATTTCTTGGGCCTCGATGTCTGCGGCGATTTAGGGATTTCTACAACTATCCTGACGCTTTCTGGGGTGTCTCCTATCGTCATGGATTGCGCGGCCTCTTCAGCAGTCATCTCTCTGATATCCATGGCTTCCTTTGGCATGGTCATATTGCTGTTCCACAAATCTCTCAACAGTTCTGGTAGGTGCTCAAATAATGCCTTCGAGTTCAAAGAATAAAACAGATCAGAGTTACTAAATCTCAGGATGTGTAAGGGCTCAATTCTCAAATGGCCAAGTGTTGTTTGCTGGGCAACCCTTTGCAATTTATAGCACCTTTTGAATTCAAATTCAACGTTCCCCCCAAATCTGGTCCATTAATGCTCCCTTGGCAGCAAAGTTTCCCAAATCTAGCCCATAAAGTTGGCCTTAAATGCCTGCCGCCCACTCCATTTGGTCTCAAGCCTAGGATCACGTCGTGAATAGTGATTGCAACGGTCACTTTCCAGCCAACCTGTGTGACAGTGTAGCTACCCATGCGCAGTTGCGGACCCTGTGACACCTCGCTACTACGTGCAGTCCTGACATCGCGCAGCTCTTGGGTAGAGTAGTTTATAGTCCCGTGCCTCCTTTCAGCTGCCTAGAGCGCTAAGACTATGTTTCTCGTAACTAGTCAGTTGGCCGGGCCCCTTGTGTATGGCTTCAACTGATTGCCATTTACTTTCCTTAGGAAGAGTTTGCTATTTAACTTCACCAACTACACCACACCACCATTTGTGATTTCCTTAATAACATACGGTCCCATATCATGCAAAAAACTAATAAACTCTCGGCGGTCGTCCCCAAGTCTGTCAATGTAATCGGGCTCATCCTGTTCTATCACCATGGTATTTTTATCAAGAAAATCCCTCTTTATTTCTTCCTCAAGCTTCTGGACTTCTGCTTCTGCCATGGCACTTTTCTCCCTTAACCGAACTCTTTCATTCATGAGTTCTTGGAGCCTAAGATCACCCTGTTGGATCTCGTCATCAAGTCCCAACCGTTCGTCTTTGTGCTCTTCTAATGACATGAGCCTTTCTTCCAAGACTCTGCGATCCATCATATCCATGGGCACTGCTATGCATGAACTAGGCACGATATACTCCATCGGCATTATAGCGTTCGCTCCATAGGCCAGCCTCATATGCGTCTGTCTCATCAGTTTCTTGCACGTTGTCCTATAAGCCCATAAAACTGTTGGTACATGTAGGTCCCAATCACTTTGCTATGGACTACATACCTTGTTCAGTGCTTCGCACACCTCGTTAAATACTTCAGCGTGGATAACCTTCTGTGTGATCATTCTCTCCACATTCTATCGTTCCAACTTGAGGAGCCATTCACGCATTTTCCCCCCCAACACATGCTTATTGACTGTATCTACCAACGCGAGGTTCATGTGCATCCATGTAGGTTGTTTGACATATGCCTATACCCGCCTGGACAAATGCATGCACAGACCATCTTGTCCATTGTATTTATCGGCCAATCGCACTTCAGGCTTCCCAAACCATGTGTGCATCATCCTCCTACATGCACACCAGTCTTCAAAGCGTCCCTTGTGCATAACCTACCACCTCGTGGGCGTAGCACGCAATACCCAATTCAAGGCTTGGAAACATTTCTTTTTTGGTAGCTCCATTTCAAACTTATCCAAGAAGGTATCTACCTCACTTAACCCATCATAAGTAGGGAGATCTCTCACTTCTGTTGATACATAGCACAGTGATCTTGTCATCATGTTACAATTAAGCTTGGTTACCTCATGTAACCGGTTCTTCCATCGCTCTATCTCCTCATCTAAATCCAAAGTACAGAAGCTTTCACGCTCCCACAAGATTCGTCAGTCCATGGTGGGATTTACCCAATCTTGCTCTAGTGCAATTATCTTGTAGAGATAGTCCAAATTGTCATCGCTTTCATAGTCGTACATTGGCTTTGTATAGTGTGATCCCTCAGTAGGGTCCAAGGTTATAACTACGTGCAAAGACTTCTTCTCAAAAATCATCTTGCGCTTCTTCAGATTAATCACCCCATTCATGTCAGTGGCCCAATCAATTCCTAAGAGCACGGGGTAAGGATTGCTGTCATCAACAATCTCTATCACTTCAAAGTATGCTAGCATGCTCGCTCCCTCAATATATGTGATGATTCCCTACAATCGCCCTAGGGGTATTATCTTCTTTTGGTTCGCCATTCACAGCTAAATAGGAGACCACTGCCGTGTAGGCTTCCCCATGCACTCCCATGTCTACTTCGGCAAAACGTTCACATCCGATCCTAAATCCAGAATTACTTGGTCCATCTCATATTCTCCAATCTGCATGGTTAACCTCATTTCTCTCCCTGTCCTAGTCTTATGCTTTCCAATCTTCTGGACTACGCATGGTTCTCATGGTGCAGTCCCATCGCATTTGTTAACGAGTTCGTGTAATCCCTTTACAGCTTTACTGTTACGTAGTAAATTCATTCATGTTTCCAGGAATGTCATAAGCATAAATGGGTGCATTTTCGGCCCCGGTCTATCTTTGCTTCCTGAAGTGGAGGCACCAGTGAAGCTCTTCTTAACTTCCATGATGGTTTCCTTAGCGCGCTCCAAATCAAACTCTACTTCTTTCATTGGAGCCTTTCGAACCCAAGTACTATCTTCAGGCTGTTTGCCTTTGTCATCTCCCGTCGTAATGCCACTTTGGAGCACAATGTTCACATTTGGATCTTCCTCACGTGGCTTAGACCTCATCATCTATAGGTTCTGAGTCGGGGGAGGCAGTAGCACTCCCTTGTGGCTATCCTAGCTATTAGCATAGGACAATCTTCCATCTCATGATCAAACAAGGTACAATACAGACGTGATGGACATGTTGGGTTCATACAATCGTGGGCATAATGTCTTGGCCCTCCTCAATTGTAGCATATCAGCTGTCCACGACCTATTCCAGGTCCTTCTTCACCTCGACCTCATTTGCACCCCTGAAATCCTATTTGCACCACTCCTGTGTTCCGGTCTAAGGGTTGTGTTTCGGCCTAAACCCTATAGGTGGGAGTTTTATCCATCATTAACTCATAGCTTCGAAAAGTGAGCTCATCGTGTCCCACTAATCTACAAAAGTTATAGAACAATTACTCCGAATTTTGAGTATACTTATGTAACAAATGGCAGTTGTCTATAGCGTGTTTCCCTCCTATTTGACAAATCACACACCACAAAGCAGGCGCCACGCTAGGTCCTGCTTGTGCCTCCAATATTAACGACACCGCTCCTCCTCCCGTGATGTAATTTGCGAATACAGGGCAATGGTCCTTATCATGACCTTGAACCTTGCATTTTATGCACCATACCTCTTTGCGCACTTCCAGGTGAGTTATCTTGTCTTGTTTCAGACTCTGCGTCTTAAGGCATAAGTTTTTCAACTGCGCGTGGATCTGCTGAACTCCCAAGTTAGGATCCTGCATCGGGATCTCATGCAACCTCATTGTGATCTATAAGGCCTCTACCTAAGATGTTAACTTCTGCTACGACAACACGTTCCTTAGATGTGGCGTTAGCGATGCTACAAACCATTCGCAGTGCTGTCCATCTGTTAGATTCATATTAGCTTCATGAATCATACACTTCATGTTGGGTTGTGTTATATTCTTTCCACAACTAGCCCACATAGTTAACTGGGGGGTTAGAGGGGGGGCAGAGCCCCCCCTTCGTTGCATCAATTTTGTAGCGGGGGGATCACAGTGGGTTTGAGGGGTGCAGGTAACCCCCCTCTATGGGGTCCGAGGCAACGCCCCAGAAAATTTTGTTTTTTGTACCCTATATTAGGTTGGGCAGACCTACCTATGGTTTTGTGCATGTTTTTTGCACATGGATTTCGACGCGATGGTTTTCGGTCCATAGTTTTGGACGCGATGGTTTTCGGTCCATGGTATTGGATGCTTCAACATGTCTAAATATGTATTGTAATATTGAAAGGAACATAATAAAAAATCAAGCTGGTAGTCCCATTTTTGGGATCCAGGGGAAAATCTATGTGTATATGTGTTTTTTGTGTTATTCTCTCGCATTGTTTATTTTCTATGCTTTAGAATTCATATGTAGGTAATTTATGTAAAGGTTTAAAACCTACACTTCAACCTCTAATCCAGCTCCCAAGGAGTCTCACTTGGTAGCATTGTGATCTCTTTGAATCCAATGATCGACTGCGCCTGTGACTTCAGCCTGCTAAATTTTCTATTTAGCGCTGCTTGGATATCCGCAATTCCTGCATTTGGATTATCATTGGAGTGCTTAATATACCGGGTTAAGGCATGGTCCTGCAAAGCGCTGACCAATGTCACTTTCTTTATATTATCATCTGTAACTCCCCATGCTTCCCGTACGACCCTTATCATGAACCAAAACTGGTCCGGATCTTCATTTCCTACTCCCTTGAACACAAGCAACTTTATCGTGCTTGCCTTATTGACTTGCGGTAGTGGCGGAGGTGGTATGGGTGAAGATGGAGGTGAAGGCGGTGAAGTTGGTGGTGGTGTGGGTGGGGGTGGTATGCATGAAATCCTCTGCCTTATCAAATGGATCACACTTCACGGTGAGACGTTTGTGAGCTCTTCCTCATCCCCTTGCAGAGGTGAAATCAAAGGGCTGTTCTCTGGTCCCTTACTTCCTTCGTTTCTATAGGTTTTTTCGCTTCGCGTAGCTCCAAACATCAAGGTAATTGCATAACACTCTTTTCACACAATAACATTTTAATCCAAGTATTTAGAGTCTTTATGTACTTACCTCACGGTCCTTTAGAAAGTGTTGCTCTACCACGCTATAGCTGACTAAAGTATCTACCGCGAACCCAGTAATGAATTCTCCTATAATTTGATCGAGCCAGTGATCAACAAAACGTGCGATCTTATCCTCCGATGTTTCCAATCTGCGCACCAAGTCTCGGGTCCACACAATAAGACCGTCGAGCTTCCACCTTCCTTGGCTATCTGCTAGGTTTGGATCCACTCGTACAACTCAGTAGGGAAAGATGCGAAAAATATCTCATGGATTTTTGTGTACAGGTAGCAATATAACCACTCTTCTTTTGTCAGTCACGGATTCCTTTTCTCCTAAGTTGTGAACTCGTGAATCCTCCTGTCCAAACAACCTTCAATTTCCTTCTTGGTTGGATTCCAATGATATGACATCAGACATCTCTATACAGATTCCTGCCCTGACAACGGAACATTTGTTGGCTTGATGGGGCCTAACCCTTGTTCAGATTTAATTAGCCAAACAAAACCCTACACTACTGGCTCTTTCGGCAACAACCCGTGGAGGATTGAGGTCTCATCCGAAGTAGCATGGGGGGATGCTGGAACCAAGTTTCCGCACCCTTGAGATGTTTGTGGGGTCGATTTAGTCCAACTATGAATGGTTTCACGCAGGTCACTTTGCGCACTACCCTGACCTATGAGGCCTTCACAATCTATTATAATCACCTTCTTATAGACCTAACCAGGGGCTGAGGTGCTTTCATGCTGCTACGACAACGATCTGTGCTATTTCCCCAAGTTACACCACATATCTTACTTATCTTCTTATAACTGTTAGTTAACTTTGCAAAATAGATACCTTATCTTATATTCACTTAATCAACGCAATCATATATGTTCGTGCAACATATAAACAACATAAATGGAATTTATACCCAATACATTCAATGTAGAAAATAATAAATAAATACACACAAATGGTATAAAACTTCTCTTTATTAATGCTTCAATCGGTTATAGACTCATTGAACTTCCGTGCACTCATCTGCAGACTACTAGGCCTCTATGCACTCAGCTGCAGAGCCTTCTCCTACTCTATGGCCCAAAGAATCAACTCTACACTTCAGACAAGACTCAATTCTTCATCCTTCATTTATTATTAGAATCTATTTTCTTACAACTTAGAGCCTCGCTCTATTTATACAATCCCATGGTCCGTGGAGCATGGGTAGATCTCTAAAGATGACATTACATTACAAAAATGAGGGTCGACAACCCTATGACTCATTTAAGGATCGCACTCCACGCCCACAAAATGTGGAGTCTTTACATCAAATTTAGTCAAAATTTGGGATTTAAGCCCCAAAAATTCCCTTGGGGGATCCTGCACCCAACAGTCATTCAATTCTGGGTAGTGACTCGTGCTTTGGGCCTGAAAAAGTGGCTCAAATCCCGAGGATGCTAGCACAACACCAAGAAAAATAATCCTTGGACGTTGGAATTCCTTGTCATGAGAGCATCTAGAGCCTCCTAGATGTGGACAGGCCAATAACATAATATCTTCTAGAGGTCAGGTGGTCAAAAACTTCAGCGGGACCCAGGGGCTAGCTACCTGAGTGGTTGGAATGGTTCCTAGGAGTCCTATAGTTGACTTGGAAGGTTTGTATCTTGTGTTTCCATCGATTCCACTTCCTTAAGGTCACATGGGAGGTTGGATCTAATCATAGTAGCCTCTCATCACATGCTTACGCCAGTTGGCTGGTTACTTGGGTAGATGTGGGAGGAGGGTGCTACACCATTGCTCAAATGAAAAATACACATATGCACTCTTCCCAAGAGGCCTTTATTAACCTCACTCAGTTTCTAGTGAGTAGTTGTACCAACTTTATTTGGATATTATCATCTCCATTAGGAATATATCTTTATATATGGTCAACATACCACAACTTGGCCTTGTTGGAAACAAGGTTATATCCTAATCCACAGTCACATCAATATTCAATCCATTACCATGAATTATACAAGGTACTCAAGGATAATTTAAGGTATGCTCTGCATACCTTAATATGCTCATACACAAGCATGCTCTAGTGTATTGACCTCATGCATGATTGTTTCAATTAGGTTTTAAACAAATTTGAGTTGAAAGGTTCTACTTCCCCATTTATTCATTCCATGAGACCATCATTATGGATCTCTTACACACTTTCATCCATAATCACCATGTGTTTCATATCTTCTCACCAAGGCAACCTAGGTAGTGCCAATTTTTCCCCAAAACCTATCAAGCAACTCATTGCGTGCTGAACAACTTAGTTGATCCATGCATCTATCCTAATGCATCAACTAGTATAATCATGCCCATTCCTTTCTAGGAAAACATTAACAACATTCATATTCCATGCTCTACAACATCTATATCCCTTTTCCTCAATGCACCATGCCTTAACTATCTAGGACACTTATCCTAGAACTCTAACCAAGGCCTTTTAACTTGGGCCCATCCATTTGCACTTAGGGTGTAACGACTTCTCTCATCCCCAACATAAGAAGTTTAAACCACTTAGAAAGCCTCCCATCCTCAAGGGAATTTTCATCATATCCCATCATACATACAAGGATTAAATCCTTTAATGATATTCAAGTATGACCAATGTCACTCTATTCATTCCAACAATGCACTCCAACATTTTCTTAAACCATGGCATCCTGACTACCTTCATACACAAATTGATATGCATCCTATATATATATATACAAGTTCATTCATTACATTTTCAGCCTTTAATTATACTTTTTTGATTTCAAGATCAACATAAATCACATGAGTCCATACTCCTTCAAGTAATCGTCCTCAAGGAACTATTTCCAAAGCATTAATCTCTTATAAGAGAGAACTCATTTCAAACTATTTCTCCACATCAAGTGACAACACATTTTATTCAATTTCAAATTAGGAAACACTTTTGATTCCAAATATAACCAATACATTTTTTGGTTTTGTTTTGTTTGTTTTTTTTTTTGTTTTGTTGTTGTTTTTTTTGTTTTTGTTTTGTTTTGTTTTTTTGTTTTGTTTTGTTTTGTTTTTTGTTTTTTGTTTTTGTTTTTTTGTTTTTGTTTTTGTTTTGTTTGTTTTTGTTTTGTTTTTCCCATTCATTAGAGTGCTAAAACTTCACTCTGCTACCACTTTGTAGCATATCCAACTCCTTAATAACCCAACTAGGGCTATGGGTTATCTAGAACCAACATCTTAGATCACCTTAAGTAAGTGGGGTTATAAAAAACCCTCTTTCTTCAACCATCTCAATGCTCATTTCTATGATCACCATCATATTATTCTTTTAAAGAGCTTTACAATGATATAAATCTCACTCAATTATGAGATTTAGACACAAAGTTATGCCCATTTAAATATTTTTCACCAAGTGCCACATCAACATTCGTACCATAGCACTTTTTAGACATGTGGTAGTTTGTTTGCTAATGTGTCCCCATCATACATGCCATGTTAGCTACCAAATCATAACCTTATTGAGTTTTGAGAGTATCAATAGGAAAAATCAATAATAGAGGTTCCAACCCAACCTCCCAACAATTGACAAGCTGATACACCATAATTGATTGACGATATCATTTCCTTGTTAGTCGACGATTATGTTGGGTTTCGTTAGTATTAGGGGTAAATCCCTATATCGATACTCGAAGGCCTAGTAGCTGAAATGTTGATAGGTTGATACTTGACTCCACGTTGGGTGTGGAGCCTGATTACCTTCTGTATTCAAAGGTATCGCCGCATTGGACTCCAGTTCGTAATGGGGTGGTAACGCCTCCCATAAAATATTCACTGCAGGGGGGTCTGGGGGGGGTGGCTGCGACCTTAGGGAGCCCCCCCACCGAGGGGATCAGGGGAAGTGCCCCTAAAGCTAAGAATAGATGTAAAATTGCCTTGTAAAATGTTGTAATTTTGTAGTCAATCTGGGCCGTTCATTAGGTGGAGATCTGATGCTAGAAGTTATGTTTAATTTAGGGTTTTTTGCCCTAGAAGGTAACCCCTTGCTATATATGAGGGAATTGTATTGCATCTATGCAGATATGTATTCTGAGTGAGGAAGAGAGAGGAGATTGAGAGCGAAGAGGGAATTACAGCGGATCTGTTGTAGGTTGTATCTCTTCATTTTGCTGGATAATATGAAAAGAAGGATTGGCTGTTTCTCCATGGACGTAGCCCAAACTGGGTGAACCACGTATATCTGTGTCTCTCTTGTTTTATGCATTTTCTGTGTTTATATTTCTACAATATTTTATGTGTTCCATTTCTTTGTAATATATAATTTTCTAATAACTGGAATCAGAGCCGAAGGTCTATTTGGCTGATAAACTCGCAGGAGAGAAGGGTTCCTGGTTTGAGTGGGAGCAATGGCAGAAGATGGTAGATTTAGGGTCAAAAAATTCAACGGCCAAAACTACCAGCTGTGGAAGATGTAGATGGAAGATTATCTGTATCAGAGAGATCTGTACCAACCATTGAGAAAAAAGACAAAGAACCCAGTGAGTATGACAGACAGAGAATGGGATATTCTCAACAGAGAGGCACTTGGAACAATATGGTTGTGCTTAGCAGCATCGGTAGCGTTTAATATTTCAAAGGAAACGACAACAGAGGGTTTAATTTCGACATTGGCCAAACTATATGAAAATTCCTCGGCCTCAAATAAGGTATTTCTTATGAAGTGTTTATTTAATATGAAGATGTCAGAAGGTGGATCTGTTGCTGATCATTTAAATGAATTTAATACAGTTATCAGTCAGTTAAGTTCTATACGGGTAACTTTTGATGATGAAGTTAGGGCTCTGTTATTTATGTGCTCATTTCCAGAAAGTTGGAATGGTTTAGTTATGGCCATTATTAACTCTATCTTTGGATCTAGTACATTAAAGTTTGATGATGTTGTCGCTGCAATCCTTATTGAGGAAATGAGATGGAAAAGCTCTGGTGAGACATCAGGTAATGCTTTGACTGTAGAGACTAGGGGAAGAAAAATGGAAAGAGGAAAGAGCCCTAGATATCATAGTAAGTCAAGAAAAGGAAGATTCAAGTCCAGATCGGGGATAGTGTGCAAGAAATGTGGGAAGAAAGGACACCTGAAGAAAGACTGCAAGTCTCGAAAGGGAAAAGAAGGAGACACACAATGAGAAACTATTCATGAAGTGAATGTTATAGGTGATGTGTTGCAAGATGCTTTGATTCCTTCATTAGAAAATATTATTGATGCCTGGGAGGTAGTTTCAGGGGCCTCATTCCATGCCACACCTGATAGGAAACATTTTTATGATTAGATTCAAGGAGATTTTGGATAGGCTCGATTGGGTGATGATTGGAATGGATACAATTTTCATAAAACAACAAAATGTAAATCAATGGCTATTGAACGAGGTAAGGCATGTTCCAGATCTGAAGAAAAATCTGATTTCAACAGGGCCTTTGGAAGGTGAAGGTTAACTACTTTCATAGATAAAACCTGGAAGGTCACTAAAGGATCCCTGGTAATAGCGAAAGGAGGAAAGGTTGGTACATTGTATTTATGCAATGGTATTTCTAATTTTGTTAATGCTTTAACCTCTACAAGGGAAGATACGACATTGTGGCATCATAGGCTCGGACACATGACTGAGAAGGGGATGCAGATTCTTCACTCAAGAAATTTGTTGCTAGGTTTGAAGCATGTTGATTTAAAATTCTGTGAGAATTTTGTTTATGGAAAATAGAAGAGAGTTAGATTCCTTAGATTTCGTAAAGGAAAGAAGAGCCAAAAATTAGAGCTTGTGCATATAGATGTATGGGGACTTACTCAGGTATCATCTCTCGGTGACTCCCATTATTATGTTACTTTTATTGATGATGCAACCAGAAAAACCTGGATTTATTGTATTTGAAATAAATCTGATGTATTTGATACTTATCAAGAAATGGAAAGCTTTGGTTGAAAATGAGACAGGAAAAAGGTTTAAGTGTCTCAGATCAGACAATGCAGGTGAATATTACAACAAAGAGTTTGATAGGTACTGTTTAGAGAATGGAATTCGTAGAGAGAAGACAGTTCCAGGAACACCACAATAAAATGGTGTGTTATAAAGGATGAATAAGACAATCATGGAGCGTGCAAGGTGCATGAGATTGCATGCAGGATTGCCTTTACAATTTTGGGCAGATGTTGTAGATACTATTGTTTATCTAATAAACAGAGGTCCTTCAAGTTCCTTGTATGGTGGAATTCCAAAGGAGGCATGGACAAGTAAAAAGGTAAACTACTCTTTTTTAAAGACTTTTGGTTGTGAAGCCTTTGTCCACATTAATAAAGAAAATAGAACAAATCTTGAGGCAAAATAAAAGAAATGTACCTTTATTGGATATGGTGTTAATGAATTTGGTTATTGCTTTTATGATTATAAAAAACACAAAATCATTAGGAGTAGAGATGTCATATTCAATGAAAAGGTTTTGTATAAGCATCAACAGTAGGAAAAGAAACAAGAAAAAGGAAACAGAGAATACACGGTGCTTGACGAGATCAAAAGAAAAGTAATGATGCCTGTAAATCATAATGATCAATAGCCAGAACAACAACCACAATAGCAGCAAGCACCTCAAACACCTAAAAGTGGTGTTAGAAGATCTACCAGGATAAGTAGACCCCCTGAACGATACTCTCCTTCATTATATTATGTATTGTTGACTAATTCTGGTGAATCAGAATGTTATGAAGAAGCAGTGCAGGTAGAAACCAGGAAGAAGGGGGAGCAAGCCATGAAAGAAGAGATGGATTCCTTAGCACATAACTAGACTTGGGACTTAGTCAGGTTGCTTGCAGGTAAAACAACATTGTAGAATAAATGGGTTTACAAGTTGAAGGAAGAAGATGGAGGTAGAAAAAGGTATAATGCTAGACTTGTGGTGAAAAGGTTTGCACAAAAAAAGGGTATAAACTTTGATGAGATATTTTCTTTTGTTGTTAAAATGACTTTAATCAGAACTATTTTAAGTCTAGTAGCAGCTGTATATTTGCATCTTGAGTAGTTAGATGTAAAGACAACCTTTATCCATGGGGATTTGGAGGAAGAGATATATATGCAACAACCACAAGGATATGAGGTAAAAGGGAAGGAAAAACTAGTCTGCAATTTGAAGAAGAGCTTGCATGGCTTAAAACAAGCTCCAAGGCAGTGGATCTAAAATTTGACAGGTTTATGTCTGAACAAGGTTATACTAGATGTCACTCTGATCATTGTGTTTATCTCAAAAGGAAAAATGATGGAAGCTGTATTATATTATTATTGTATGTAGATTACATGCTTGTTGCAGGTTCTAACATGCATAAAATAAATGCGCTCAAAAGAAAATTGGCAAACTCATTTGAAATGAAGGATTTGGGTGCTGCAAAACAAATCCTTGGTGTGAGAATAACTAGAGATAGGAAGAATCACAAATTAACATTGTCTTAAAGTGAGTACATAGAAAAGGTGTTGAAAAGGTTTAATATGTGGAATGCAAAACCAGTTAGTATACCTTTGGCTAGCCATTTCAAATTAAGTAAGGAGGAGTGTCCCAAGACTCAGGAAGAAATGGCCCATATGTCTAAAGTTCCATATGCATTAGCAGTTGGAAGATTAATGTATGCAATGGTCTGCACAAGGCCTGATATTGCACATGCAGTGGGAGTTGTAAGTAGGTACATGAACAATCCAAGTTAAGAACATTGGATGGCGGTGAAGCGAATTCTCAGGTATTTGAGAGGTACCACACATCAAGCATTATTATTTGGTGGTTCAAACATTTCTCTACAGGGATATGTTGATGCAGATATGGTGGGTGACAGAGATAACATGAGAAGCACAACAGGGTATGTGTTTATTGTAGGTGGAACAACTGTTAGTTGGGTCTCAAAACTGCAAAGTGTTGTTGCACTCTCAACAACAGAAGCAGAGTATGTTGCTACTATAGACGCTAGTAAAGAAATGATTTGGTTACAAAGGTTTTTGGATGAATTGGGTAAGAAGCAGGAGTTGGGAAAGTTATATAGTGATATCCAGAATGCCATACATCTTGCAAAGAACTTTGCATTTCATTCCAAGAATAAACATATACAGCTCAAGTACCATTTCATACAGTCAGCGCTGGAAGATGGACAGTTGAAGCTGGAAAAGATACACACTAGCCAGAATCCTGCAGATATGTTAACAAAAGTTGTAACCAGGGAGAAACTGAGAATTTCCTCAGTTTCAATTAGTCTTCAAGTGTGATGAAGAAGATGAGAAACAACCAGGTCCAAAGTGGAGTCATTGTCCAGTAAATGAAGTAGCGGTGGAGTTGCTATAATCAGTCTCCAAGTGGGAGATTGTTGGGTGTGGAGCCTGATTATATTTTATATTCAAAGGTATCACTGCATTGGACCCCAGTTCGTAATGGGGTGGCAACGCTGCCCGTAAAATATTCATTGCAGGGGGGGTCTAGGGGGGTGCGGTTGTGACCATTGGAAGCCCCCCCAGTGGGGGGATCGGGTGCAACACCCCCAAAGCTAAGAATAGAGGTAAAATTGCCTTGTAAAATGTTGTAATTTTGTAGTCAATCTAGGCCATTCATTAGACAGAGATCTGACGGTAGAAGTTATGTTTAATTTAGGGTTTTTTTCCCTAAAAGGCAACCCCTCACTATATATGAGGGAATTGTATTGCGTCTATGCAGATCTGTATTCTGAGTGAGGAGATTGAGAGTGAAGAGGGAATTACAACGGATTTGCTGTAGGTTGTATCTCTTCATTTTGCTGGATAATATAAGAATGATTGACTGTTTCTCCATGGAGATAGCCCAAACTGGGTGAACCACGTATATCTGTGTTTCTCTTGTTTTATTTATTTTTTGTATTTATATTTTTGTAATATTTTATGTGTTCCATTGCTCTATAACATATAATTTTCTAACGCTACCAATATCCTGAAAGCTGATAAATTGAAGGGATGATACATTGCTGCAACTCTCCTTTCCTTCATCTGATCGACATACATTGATCAATAGGAATATTCCCATTAACCGAGTTTTTTTTTTCCAGGTCTATTAGTATCATGGAATTGTTTCGTGCATTGATCAAGTATTGGTTGACACTATATAGTTTGACATATCGATATTCAATATCCATGTCACCTCTACCTCAAATGCCACTTGGACACGACCTTAGCATGAATGTGCGCTTCAATCCACTTTGAATTGCCACATTGGAATGCCAATAAACACCATGATGCCATGCCATTTCATTAAAATTGGCCTCATGGCACCTCCTCATGACATTTGATCCTTTCACATCAGTGTGCAACATTCACACCACGTTGGAATGCCATGTGATAAAAACCTTCCTCATTCCATTTCATCATGACACATCATCCTTCCACATCAACATGCCACATTAGCACCACATCGACATGCCATATCATCAAAACCTACCTCATGGCACATCATCCTTCCATGTTAGGACTTTTTTGGGTTTATCAATATTAGGAGGAAACCTCATATCAATATATATACCTCCTAATAGCTTGAGGCTCAATAGGCCAAAGTCATGGCCATTTGATTAAAGTTTGGTCAACTAATAGAAATGCACTTTTCATCTTCTACTGTTTTAGGTTCTGTTATTATTGGGGGTTGGAAATGGATGTGGCTGAACACATCGCCTGATACTTTATTGCTTGATAGTCGATAACCAATTTCCATCACTTGAAGGCTCCCAAATATCATGTCTTCATTATATAACACAAAAGTTATGATCTATTAATATTGCAACTTAACATTCGTCATTTTTTATCGTTGTTCTTGAAAATAGAAACCCCTATAGCCAATAATTTATAGTCAAATAGACTGATGCACTGCAGTTCATGGATGGAAAAACTCCCTGTTAGTCAAGGGGGTTGTCAAGATCTGTTAGTATAGGGAGTTCATGTGGGATTTAGTTAAAATGTACCCAATACCAATGAAACAATAGCCTAATAGTGGATATCCCATCCTTCAAGGCGTGAGCCTCCTTTTGACTAGCTATTGGTCACAACCCCCTTATTGACCCATGTGACTGAGGGTTTGAGGCTAAAGCCTCCAATTTTGGATAGGTTATTCGAGCCAATTTTTTTAGATGGAAATTGACTCCAATATGGAAAATACAGTGTTTCAAATACTTTTAAAGTTTTAGGCTCCTCACTAACCATGAAGGAATCCAAGACCCTTCTTCATAATTCCACCTATTTATCCTTTCTTAAATGGCTTCCAAGCAGGCCATAATTCAATTTTTATGGCCATCAAAGTCCTTAAAATTTTTCATGCCAATTAATTCAAGGTTATTTGGTGAACTGTATAACACTTTTCCATGGATTTTGTAAGAAGGCTCCTTCTCTCGAGTCTCCCTTTTCGCAAATAATTCTTTTACTCTTATATTGAAGTCCCTATCATCAAAATATATTTTTGATCACTTCAATGGACTCATAGCTTCTCTAGCCTATCTAAATTAGACTAGGCTCCTGCTTAAGCTCACTAAGAGTATTTCACAACTAACCCTTCATATTGGATATCTAAGAGAATGAGGGGTTAATTTCGCTCTGTCCTCTTAGTCATAATTTCTTACTTGTTACAACCCATATCAACCATAAACATTCACAATAACTAAGACTAGAAACCTATCACCCTATTATCCCAAAAGCATACCATAAGTGCACATTAAGATCAATTAGGTAGACATGTGAATATTATATAACCATTATAGCTAGATTTTCCATTGCATGTCATAAATAAGAATCACACAGACCATAATGAGCATTTAGTAGACAAGCACATAATTATGATCAGTTATAAATCACCATATCTATTTCATTGAACATAATTTACAATACAGATTGGAAGTCCACTGGACTGCTTATTTGATTAATCTCATTAGCTATCTACAACTTATAGGCTCAACTACACTGCAATATTTCTTGTAGCTAGCCATCCTTGAGTGAGCGCAAGAAACCATGAGGGAAGTTATCATTTAGCACAATGTGGAGTCATGATGACTATTCTCCTTCGTCAAACCAAGCTCATCCGTTCCTCTTGAAATTACACTGAGCCCAAATTATTCCCAAATTCTTTGGGTGGTTTCTCTCTTAGTTTATTAGTCATGTAAGGATGAAGGCCATTCTCCTTCATCCACATAGAATTCAGTATGAGGTCCTTAAACCTATTGAATTAGGGCATGTTATCATTCATAGTATAGGCACATCAGGCCCACATAACATGAGGGGAGCCCTTCTATGAGTCAATAATCCCTTAGTCCCTCCCTTTTGTGATTTTATGCATGGATTGAACAAGCTCTCTCACTATTCAAGCATTCTAGGCTCTCACAACACAAAAGGATCCCTTCTCTAAGTCAATAATCCCTTGGTGCTTCCCTTTTGTGCCTTTTGTGCATTGATTCAACAAGGTATTTTAGTAGTTGGTTATTTTGGGCTTGCACAAGGCAAAGGGAGCCCTTCTCTAAGTCAATAGTTACTTGGTGCTTCCCTTTTGTGATTTTGTGCATAATTCCAACAAATTCCTCAACAAATCCAACAAGTCCTCTAGCTGAAGTGAAATACTTTTCTATTGGTATTGCTTGCAAAACTAAGCAAAACAAAATCACGCATAGGTTGTTGTGTCACACACGAGAGCTTCCTCTTTATCGCTCGACTATGTTATTATACTCCCATGAGGGTTTCTCTATTCTTCTTACCTATATGCTCTACTCTCCATTGTATGTTTCTCTTCTTTGTTTTCCCACCGCCATGAGATTCTTTCCTCAATCACATACTGCCAATCATAAGAATGTTGCATAATGTGTTTTCATTGATGTCAAAGCAAAGGAGAAGCACTTTGGTGTAATCCAAAGTGAGAGAAAAACTAAAGGCAGGCACATGACCCCAAGGTGGGAGAAATACCAAACCTGAAATTTGAGCCAATGCTCATTCTTAGATGAAAAAAGGGCCTAAAACCTCAAAATTGACAAATCTCAAAATTTGGATGAAACCTCAAATTTCATTAAAATAAGGTGCAAGAACCATATCTATAGGTTATATGGAATTTTCCCTCCCTCAAATTGTACATTTTTTAATAGAGGGGAGGGGTTAGAACTGAATACTGAGTATCATACTATCCAATATACATTCTCAACTATCATTCGGTCTAGGCCTCCTCCCTAAAAAATAGTGAACCACAAAAGGACACAAAGGTAGATCTATCTTAAATTTAGATCCATTATACTTCTAGAGAGATCATATTCTTCACAATAAAATACTTTCGTCATATTTTGCACCTCAAAGAATTTATATTAATTAATAATATAAGATGCTTATCTCATTCTTGAATACATTAACTCTACCATTTGCACCCATGCTTAATGTCGTTAATATTAGGCTTTCTCAAATTTTTTTCTTCCAATGCTGATGATTTGCATGGTATGAATTAACATCATTTTATGCCTCTTACTTTTATTTAATTGTCTTTCTTAATTTATTAATTTAATAAAAATGTAGGTTAAATAGTTTCTTAGAATTTTAAATTTGGATAAATTAAATTTATATAATTTTTAAGGTTTCATTTTTTTTTTTCAAAATGGTTTATTTAGATATTTAAAATCATATATATTTTTTTCAAAAGAATTATTACTCACCAAAATTAAAAAACCAAAATATAAATCCTTTTAACTTCATCATTCAATAAATAAAAGCCTATAACATAGTTATTACATAATTTCTTTAATTTTATAATTATTTTCTAACATATATATATATATATATATATATATTAACTTAATTTCTTTTGGTTATAGACCCCTTTAAATTCTCTTGCTATTATGTGTGAAAGAGCATATTTATTTGAAGTTACCTTTGGAAATTTCATGAATGAGACATGCCATGACCATGCAAACATTAAGTAATTTATTAGATTATAATAAGAAAATATTTTAGATATCATTTTTGTGGGATTCAACTGCGTTAAGCAAGTCATTCATCTATGACCATTTTCATGAGAGGTAGTCGTAATTGACCACTTTCTCATGATTTTTGAATAGTCCACTTAGCACTCATTGCATCGGGTGATGCTCACAGGGGTGAAGAAGTGAGATTGAAACTAGTGAAATGAATCACATAGCGTCAAACATCACTTTCAGGGCTTACACCCGGTAACTAAGACTTCTCAGAAGGTCACCCATCCCAAATCGTCTATGGTTCAAGCACACTTAACTATGGAGTGTTCCCCATAATCAAGCCCACTTAGCTTGCTACCCCATTTTCTAAACCTTAGCAAGTATTGTGCCTCATGAAACATTCAAGTAGAGTTCCCTTCACTCTTTTGAATTAAGTATTCAAGGGTTTTCACAATGCATTATATTAGATTTCATTTTTTGGGATTCAACTGCATTAAGTAAGTCATTCATCTATGACCATTTCCATGAGAGGTAGTCATAATTGACTAATTTCTCATGATTTTTGAATAGTCCACTTAGCACTCATTGCATCGGGTGATGTTCATAGGGGTGAAGAAGTGAGATTGAAACTCGTGAAATGAATCATCACTTTCATGGCTTGCACCCAGTAACTAGGAATTCCCGAGAGGTCACCCGTCCTAGATCGCCTTTGGGTCAAGCACACTTAGCTATGGAGTTTTCCCACATTCAATCCCACTTAGATTTAAATTAGGATATGATCAATTGACTTAGTTTATTAGTTATTGTCTCGTCATGGACTATAGCATTTGTCTCGTGGTTAAGTTACATTGATTGTACATTATTTAGTTGTGTTTTTGCAATTTTAACCAAAGTTTTGGGAAAATGCTTAATATTTTTATTTTTGCATAAATTCAGAAATAATTTTTGATTTTAATTAATTGTTATTTATAATTTCTGATTCATTGAACAAGATCTAATAGGAAATAATTCCCTCAGGTGGAGGGAGTTTTATTTTCATTTTTTTTCAATGCCTGACAATTCATTTTAAAATTAAAATAAAAGTATTTTTGTGAGTGGCCATTGCGTTGGTGAAGGCTCTGATAGTGTCACTTGTTATGTTAGCACTTTGCTTAATGATGTGAGAATTTATGTAGTTGCAAACACTATTATGTTAGTGCTCTGTTTAATGATGCGAGAATTGATGTCGTTGCAACTTGTTTGCATAGGCCCCCACCCCGGGGGTGGGTGGGGGGTGGGTTAACAAATGTCAAATTAATATTATTATGTTTCCTTATGTGGAGGAGAGAGTATATGTTACCGGGAATAATGTCCACTCGGAGCTGCTATTCCCACTAAGACTGGTAGCTATCTTAGAAACAAACAATTAAAGTCTACTTTCGCTTTCCTTTATGAAAATAGATAAGAGTGGAACAAAGGACACCAACCTTAGTCTTGAACTTGGTTTCCTTGCTTGATTCCTCTCCTTCTTGATAGATCTTTGCTGCTTCTTATTCGTCTTCCCAACTTCAAAGAACATCGAAGAACAGAGATCTATATTCATAAATAACACAGGACCAGATATGTGTTAACCATACAAATGCATATACAATCAAACATACAAGAATATGGAGGAAAACTTGAATAGCTTTATTAAGATCAAGAATAGCAAGAGGATTACAACCATATGTTCTGACCCAGCATCATCCTCTAGCAAGAAAGCCCTTCTTCACCTCAAGTAATGCTTAGATCACCCAACACTATGAAGTTACACCAGAAAACCAACAACACTTCTCTATAAGATACAAAATTCCAGCCTCTGGATCTCTGTGATGAGGGATCCATATATAGATTATTGTAGGGAGGTGAGTCATCTTCTGGGGTCTTGATTAGTGTC
>APFE030692670.1:0-36496 GCA_000404065.3 Pinus taeda | reverse complement strand
GGACCAATATAGGTGTTTCATTCAAATCAAATAAAATTCTAGGCCTTTCTGTCGTGGGATCAGTGACACCAGGTGCTACATTTTCACCCAAAATAGTGTTACTCACTAACATCTCAACTTTCAATACATGTTTACAGATATTTCCATTTAGAGCCCAATTGCAATTGCAGAAGTGTAGATTAGAACTCTTATATATGACATTGTACCAAATGTCACGAGTATCCTTATTTTGGCTACGAACCCAGTAGTCATTACTCTTTTCATCAGGCACACAATCTTCATTTGGGATTTTCTTAGCTCTACACTTGGATGAATTCAGTTGTTCCTGTATTTTTCTGGGTCGTACAAAACCAGCTTCTTTTAAATGGTGCATATGATTGTAAAATAATACAACCTTTGTCAACAAAACATAGATTAACCAATCAACCCTTCTGTGGCATGCATTGTTCTTCTCACATAGCTACCTTTCCTTGATATACCGATGGTAAGATTCAATGGCGTTGTTCGTATCTTGATTTGAATGTGGAAAATTTCTGTATGCTTTTGCCCACATATCTGTAGAAAGAAATTTATTAGTTATATATTAATAAGTATACATATGACATGAAAAATAGAGTCATTATAACCACCAATAAGAAGCTTACATATTTTGTTGTTGGACAGCCAAGTATTTCTAAAATATTCCAAAAAAATATTTGTTCACTGAATTCTTCAAATAATCTTTCAACTTTCTTTCGCACAGATTCATCATCTTTACACATGTGCATGATTTCACCTAATCCATGAAAAATGCGTATTTGGTTTTCCCTCCCTTTGACCTTGTTTCCAACATTTTTCAACCATGCACGACGAACATGCCACACACATAATAATACTTTGCACTTGATCGTAGACCTGCAATAACATAATTTTTAGTGAGATTATACATTAACAATATTTTTTATGCGTCTTGTAAAAATAATAAACACATCACCTCAATGCTTTAATTTCAGCAGTAGCATCATCCGTGATGAAGGCAAGAACATGCCAATCTGGTCGCTCTTTGTTTCCAATTGCAAGTAAGGCCAACATCCATTTAGAAAGATCAGCTATAGTGTTGCGTGATGATATCACCCAAGCTATTGGAACCCCATTGTGATGTTCGTCGAAAACCATTAAGGTGTAAAGTTGATACTGCATTACAAAAAATATGCATAATTACATTTATATAAGATACATGCATTAATATGAGGTTAAATAAATGAATCGGATTTAGGATAAATATGTACTCACCCCGTACTTATTTGTACTAATGGTTGAATCCATTGAGATAATCTTATTGTGAGAGTATTTCAGCATCATTGAACACATCCACTTTGTTTGTATGCCTATGATAAAAGGGATATTTTCAACAAGATCTTGTTTTTGGTAGAAGAAAAAACTCTTTGGGTTTTCCTTGTACCAGCACTCCACACTCTTTGGATCACTTTGATCTTTAACATACTCTAGCCTTATGATATCATTGTAAATGTTACTTATATTTTTTTTTGTCATGTAGGTATCATGAAGTATCCCTGTGTATAACTCACCGGATCCATCCTTCACATCAGAGATGAACTTGTCCCATATCATTGTAGCATTAAAACCTCTTTTAACGAAATGTTGGACTGTAGATCGCATATGCCAACTTAAATGTGGTGCATAATTGAATCTCATGGACCTTCCGATTGCATCTATCCCATGACAAATAACATTGGATTCATCAATATGTCTACATGCAGTATATATTATTACAGCATCATCTGGTCTCATCACAAGTCGTCGCACAAAGAAGTGACATTGGCAACCAACTTTAATACTTTCATGTCGATTGCGGGTTGTCTTTGGATCTGATGATGCACTCCTAATTCTCCTTGTCGACTGTGGACCATATGAACACCAATAACTGTACGTAAAAAAATTACTGCAAATTAGATATAATATTTATGCATATTGAAAAAATTACACATATCTTGAAAAAGCATATAGAGACTCACACACTGTACTCCAAGAATGTTGAGTAATTGGTGACTTTGATATCCTCTATTTTTTTACTTCGGTGATTCTTAAGAAGAAATTGGGTGGGTGCACTTTCATTTGATTCCTCTCCACTTATGAAATCATCAAGTCGACAATATGGAATAACTGCAACTTGGTCCCCCTCAATCTTTGTCCATGTTAAGTCTTCTGCTGAAAATTGTATCATATCTTCCGGGTCTTCAACTTCCAACTCGTTAATCCTCCCCCACTTATTCATTCTTAAAATACCTATACAAATTGCATTGAAAATAATTTAGCTTGAGTAAATAATATGGTCTTGATCAATGCATAGCGTACTAAGCATGGAAGTCTCATTTTTTAGTAAATATTTTATACTTTTCGCGTAAACCACTTTGGGATTAAGTAATATTCAGGGGATCTTAGATGACATTGTACGATAACTAAGATCATAAGAAATTGGGTCATTAATAAGCTTAAATATCTCTGACAAATTTAGACTAACCCATGCATGACATATGAAATCTTTCTGGAGGTGGGGTCACCATGTTATTGTCGAGGGGTGACTTGTGATGAGTCGCTGCGCTGGAATTGGTCAAAGGGAACTGCCTAACATTGACACATAAGATGGTGCGTTAATGGGTCCCTTCAATTAGGGATGAAAGGGAGAGACATAAAACCTGTCCCAGCCAAACCCCCAATATCGAGAGTAATAAGCTTGAAGATTACCAATGCTAGGGAATTCCAAGGTTAATAACAAATGAACAAAACAAGGCTCTGATACTGGGGTTGACCTTGGGGTACATATTGAGGCTGGGGTTGACCTTGAGGAATGTATTGTACCACAGGTATATATTGTCCTTGAGGTTGCCCCCCAGACGCAATTTGTGTCCTCACCCCGAATTCTACGGGATGTCCTCAACAATTCGGCCACGGAAACAATCTCAGGAGACTGGCCCCGAAGTCTACGGGACTGTCTCGGTAATTCCGCCACAGTTAAAGACTTTTAACTACTGCACACGCAAACAAAGTAAAATCTCAAAGCAAACTGCCTAAAGTCTCTAAAGAACCAAATAAATTTGAAGCACACGCCTAAAGAATCTAGGGCATCAAACCAAGCACAAACAGTAGCCTTCCGGACCGAAAGCGCTAGTTGGAGATGAAACCCAACATCGTCGGATTCAGTACAGAAGTGGCGGTTGGAACAGTTACCCCGGCAACCTACTTAATGAATAGACCGGCACAAGTTCCTCCACTTTAACCGTCTCGAGTGAAGTGAACCCCCCGGAAAATCCAAGTGAGTCTAGCCGACGTCTGCTCCAGGTACAGTGGGATCTTCCCTCCACCGTCACCTCGGTAGAATCCTAAATATTATGGTCACTAAGGTTACCAACAGCAACAAGTATACCTGGGGGAGCAGTCTACACTCCGATAGCACTCAAGGACAGAGTATCAAGCTCAATCCCCTTGCCGGCTCCTTGACAATAATCCAAGGTTTACCGACAAGTGACCCCTGGCTCCTCGACAATGGTTAATCCGAGGTTTACCGTTTGTAATACGTGCGTGTCTAGCGTTGTTCCCAACGAGGGAGGATTGATCCCCTCACTGGTTCGGACACGAGCTCGTGCTTCTCCTTTAAGAGGAGCTTTCCCAGAGTATAAATGAAACAGCTGGATTTAATCTATCACAAGATAAGCTACTTGTTTGGTTTTGTTGTCTTGGAGAGTTTATTACTCTCCTACTCCAAGACACTAGCCTGATCTATATTGGTGTTTCAGAGCCCTAGTAAATAAAAAGTTACTAAGTTGATTTTACTTTAAGCGTTAATTTTATGGCTTTCTTAAGACAAAAGGTAGTGGAGATGAAACTAGTGGTGTGTAGACTCGACTCTCAACCACTACAAATATGCACCTAAGATGATTTACACTACTTTTCTTTTTCAATGAATCTCCTAGCTAAGAGAGTTGGAAGAATGCAAATTTTATAGAAAACAACTTTCTTAACAAAGACAATCAAAGAAACAATTTTCTTTATCTTTTCAAAACATGCAACTCATGACCACTAATTATTCACGAAATTTCCTTTTTCTTCAAAAGACTACAAATGCTACCAAAGCAAACTTTGTAAGAATTTTTGTATTTTTCCTATATTAATCAAGCATGTAAAACTATTTATCAAAAATCAAATTTAACAAATCTAAGGCAATCAAATCAAAATCACTCAAAATTAAAACTAAAGGCAAAATTTATACCTTTACCATAAATTCAGTTAAATTAAATGACATCTTAAGCAATAACACAAGGCCATGTGCAAGAAAATTAAAGTAGAGTATGAAGAAGTATCAGAGTACTTTGTAAAATAAATGTAGAGATAAAAAACTATACTAATTATATGTTATTAGTCAATCTGAACTGCATTATCTAATATTTTTTCTCAAAACTTTGGAAATGAGTGGATATTTATTGTAGGAATGTAGCTTGAATATGATATAGATTTAATACATTAAATTTTTTATGATACATTCCATTAAATAAATTCAATAATCTAAAATTATAATTATCTCAATTTCACACAGTGAATTAAAAAATCTTAAAAAACAAAAAATCTGATTAAAAAAAAAAAAAAATTGCATCAAAAAAATTATGATGCATTCCATTAAATAAACTTAACAAATTAAAATTATAATTATCTCAGTTTCACACACTGAATAAAAAAATCTTAAAAAAATATATAAAAATAACAGCATTAAACTACATTTCATGTTAAAATTTATAATGAATTATATAAATATCATTAAACTCATCATAAAATTTAGGTAAAGAATTAAAAAATTAAAAAAAGAAACAACTCGTAAAATTTAATAATTTTAATAATTACCTTTTTAATTTTGGACAATCTTTTACACTATTTAACGAAGGAGGAATTGCACACTATGAATCCTTAGTATCCTATCCACGTTGGAGAGGGAAAATAAAAAATAAAAAATCCCAAATTTCTACCACTGTTCTATTGATTGGTCCTACTGATGGGGATGAACAAAAATGAGTCTAATCCTATATCCAATATAATTCTATGTATAGTACTCAAAATTGTCAATGTAAAAAGTGTACGTATGTATTTGGGGTAATTCATTGAAAAACTGAAGGCACTATTCTTTCTCTTGTACATTTCACTTGATTTGTCTGTAGATCTTCCAGTGTACCATCCACCATAGTTGTAACTTTTAGTGCCAATAGTAACCCAAAAATGTCTTTGCACCATCCACACTGGGGAAATAAGGTGGTTCAAAATATATATGACGTAGGGCATCACAAGCACCTAGATATGATGGACCCTTCATTTCAGTGCTACCCATGGTTGTTACTACCAGCTGCTGATATGAGAAGAAAAACCTTTTCACCGCGGCTTCTATTGCCTGGAAGGCCAACAGAACATGTATTGTTGCAACATTGTAAGCACTTGAAGTGTTATGTGAGCGCAGTCCATGTGAATGAAACAAATGCATAAGTGCCTCCTGGAGCCTTGGTCCACCCTTTGGATCAGCCTCAACACCGATGACTTTGGGCACAAGATGCCTTAGTTCCTTGCATGCATTTGTAAGGTCTCTAAGGGGGGCAGAACGAAGGCAATATGCACCTGCAAGCGTACTAGTGCTGCTAATTGCCAACTGGTGTTTAAGGCAAAGGAAATCATCTGGGTCCATCACTAGAAGCAAATTCACAATTTCTGTGAGCATGTTCCACATCCTTTCAACCATCCAACAGTCTGTGGATGCTCCTACGAAATCCCTAGAGTCTATTCTTTCATATACTCTCTGCAACAATTCTTGGCCTACAAATACCCACGCCTCAAAGATCTGGAGGACATTGCAAAGTTTGGCATCTTCTAGATTATGGAACTGTTTATGTTGTTTTAAAGAGTGCAAATATCTTGGCTTGCAGATTCTATCATATTCAAGAAGAGGCTTACTTGACATATTTGGTTCCCCCAGACCTAAAGTGAAGGGAGTCCTCTGCATATGGCCTTCAATGGCAAGCCATATTCTAGAAACCATAGCTTCAGCGCTTTTCCATGTACCCAAACGAAGAAGTAAGCTCTCTTCACTTGTTCTGCTAACCACAGGTAAAGCACCGGGTCTCTGCCATACCTCATGGAAAACTTTCCATGAGAGAACACCACTACTTACTGACAACTGAAGAGTGGGAACCTGCTTGTCATTTTCACAAATCATTGAAATCAACTCAATCTGGGAACTAATTAAGGATTCAAGCCTTCTCTTCCATTCCTCTTTGTCAATGTAAGTCCTTGTGTCACAGAGGATAGACGAAACAACCAGGCCATTCCATGAATTTCCACATGGCACTGAGCTCGGGGAGATGCACATACTGCTCGTAACCCGCACACTCCATGGGGGAGGGCTCTATGGATTCTTCAACAAAGGCAAAATAGGATGCCATTTTTTTACAGGACATATTTTTTCCCTGCAAACATAACGAGGAGAGTAAAGACACTAATGCTCTCCATATACCATAATCTAAAAAGAACAACATAGTAATAGAATAAACACTAAAATACATTTTAAACACTAAAATTTTGAAAATTGGAATAGAATAAAATGTTCTTAAATCCTTGATATATTTAAAAAGCCATAATATATCAAAAAGCTATATATAATACGTTACTGGACAAAAAACATATCTATTTGTTGCAACTCAACTTTTTATGTAGATGATAAAAACTCAACACATAAATAATGAAAAGAGTTAAATAATGTCAACACATAAATATATATTTTTCCAGTTAACAAAGTGAATAGATATAAGCTAAATATACGGTGGTTGGTTTGTTGGCACTTAAATTCTGAGCACATTACTGTTTATGTAATACAAATAAATCAAACTATTTTTAACTTTCACCATTTTTATTTATCTGAAACTAAAATGCATCGATTTTTTTTTTTTTCTTAATGAATTTGTACCTTTTCTTAGTTTACACTAACCCGTAAACTAACCTCAAAGAACTTGAAAATTTTAATGCTATCGGATCACACTGATGTATTCTTTTAATGCAACGAGGTCCTTATTGTATAGTCTATTTGGGTCTAGACTTATTTATGAGTCTATCAAGTTATTAATTCTGTGTATAATGCTAAGCAGATAGAAATGCTTTTTTTTTGGGTGTGTTTTGTTCTTAGGTAAAGGTAAAATACTTTTGAGGGGTTAAATCTATTTTAAAATAAGGTTTGAAAGCATTTTAATAATATATTCAATATTAGTTTATCATGTCACTTATGAGAATTGAATCTAATTATGAAAGATAACAATCATTCCTCATGACCACCTAAAATATACCCAATTAATTTACTATGTATTTTTATTGAAAATTCATGAAAGATGCTAAACTTGCTTTGTTTTTGTGTATATTTGAATTCTTTCTGCACGCATCTGTTATCTCTTGATTTGTGATGTTCTTTTATAAACCAGCTAGGTCCATGAAATAGTTGTCATTAGGCACACTTAATCTCATTT
The DNA here is from genome assembly GCA_000404065.3 of Pinus taeda. NCBI lineage: Eukaryota > Viridiplantae > Streptophyta > Pinopsida > Pinales > Pinaceae > Pinus > Pinus taeda. Next base: position 28,952 of record APFE030692670.1, on the reverse strand, counting down.
TAGAGTAAGACTAGTAAACTAGGGTGTTCATAAAGGTTTGTTTTTGTATCCAGCTGTCAGCACTAGGGTATGGATCAACAAAATCGAGGAGAAAAGAAGAAGGCTTGCTAATTCATGAAGTATTTTTTTTGTTTTTGGGATTGGTGAAGGAAAAATTGGTAATTGAAACACTGTATTTACAAAAATAAAATTTTTGAGTTTTTTACCCAAATCCAAAATTCACTATAATAATAACATGTTTAGATCTTTGTGGGATATACTCCAGACAATCGAAAGGTGAAAACAGAAATAAATTTTAGATTCCATGGACTAGTTCTGTTTTGTGATTAAATTTCCTGTGAAATTATATTTTTAAGAGTATTGAGTTGATTTTGAAAATGGACAGCTTCCGTCTCAACACCAGCTATTGTTTGCATCTCGTTGGGTTCAGTTTTATTAGTATGTATGATCATTATAGCTCTCTATTGAAAGGAGATCATCTAAAGTTAAAAGGCAAAGCAAAAATAATTTCTGCATGATTTAGCTGTGTTCTGCATTCTGCCTAGAGTAGAACATATGGTCAGCTGAATATAAAACTAGAGATTGCTCATTCTTGAGTAAAGAGGGATGATGTATTTGAAATTCCTTATAAACGTCAGATCAAATCTCTGGTATTAATTGATGTGTTTGGGTAATTCCTTTGAATTCCTTTCCTCGTTGATGATTTCGGTATTACTTTGGGAAGATATCTTTACTAGGCCCATCCATTTCCTGCAAATGTTTATCAAAGTTATATTGATGTTTTGGAGGCATTTCTTTTCTACTATAATGTAGGAAATGTTGATTGGGTCCGCACGAAGGGGAGCTTCAATTGTTTACTGTTGATCTACGATGATCTGTATCCTAATGTTATTGCACATTGTAGCAACACTAACGAAAATGTGAAAAAGTAGTCTTTCTGCCAAACTGAATAAAATGAATATATTTTTAAGCAACTCTAAAAACCATTGCTAACGAAATTAAAATGATAGTAATATAGCTGATGGCATTTTTTGATGCACCTACAACCACATAATACACTTAATTCAAAATCAATCTACTCAAATTTGTTGGATCTCTGTGTCTGTCAATTGAATCTAATGAGTAGGGCCTATGGTTGAATTTTCCCATCGCACTCAAGCAAGCAACTTTTTTCAGGACACTCAAGCAAGCAACTTTCCCATGCACTTCTCATCACATCGGAAAATTGTTTGTGTTTCTGATTTTTTAACTTTATGGATTAACTAATGATAATTTTCTCCACGCACCTCTCATCAGATCTGAGAAAGTGTGCTTTTTGATGCTCGTAGTTTGTGATTTGTTTGGTACGATTGTTCCACATTGATACACATATTTCTTTGAACTTCCATATCATACATTTGACATATGTTTTTCATTGATTTGATTGTACTTTAAGGTTGATTTCCATGTATATATAAATACTCGCATCTTTTTATGTGGTGTGTTTTCCCTTCTGAACCTTCAGAATTTGTCTAAATGATTTTTCCATTCTAAACCTTCACAATTTGTCGAATGATTTCTAATAAAGTTATCTATAGATATTTAGAAAAATTATCCTTAGAGAATTTTGCATGGTTGATTGCATTCTATCAAACAAGTATGGTTGATTGCATCAGCCTAAGCCATTTACTAAAGGGGATGCGAACAAATGGGTCAAGGTATTATTTCTCTGGATCATATCATGGATTTAAGAATTATATCAACATCAATATGTGTCGTTTGATAAGTCCCTGCCTTTAAATATTGAGGGTTTCACACCATATATCCGCAGCAGAGTTTCGGTCTCAGAATGAAACTGTCGAATGGGCTATTCATGTTATGCTGCCATTAGTTTTAGGGTCGTACATATAAATGAATTCTCATGTGGCGATTTTATAAGAACCCAAATACCGAATTGGGACGATTCCTTAATTACATAATATTCCCGGATTATGCAGATTGATACGCAGGTCAGACCCGCAACCGATGAATGGTCCGTCATGATCAGCGGATTCTCCAACGATCGGGTTCAAAGCTTGTTCTCCAGAGATTGAGGTCGAATACAAAATATATGTGTAGTTTATAAATGCGTTGTTCGAACTACAGTCAAGGAATTTATGACCCATTAACTAGCTAGTTATTTCAGCTAAAGATTTAAGCAGTGCTAACCTTGCAAACCGCTGCTCTCGATAACCAGTGGCCAGGTGCTCCAGGTCTGGTCTGTTCTGTTCGCCGAATTGAACTGCAGATAATGTTCTCTCCTGTTCGCCGAATTGAATTGCAGATAATGTTCTCTCTGCAGATAATTGAAGGCCGGAGGAGGTTGGTGAGCTCTCCCGTCCCGCATTAATCCTTGTCTGAACGGAGGCCACGCGCTATGGATTCGGCGGATCTGCCTCAATACTTCATCGGCGCCATACTTCATCAATACGATGTGACCGGAACTGCAAGGTTGGCGGCGGGCAGGGTCGCCGGGGGCTTTTCGCTGGGCAGCCGGAAAGGTATGGTCCATGCCGTCGCCGGGCTCTGTGAGACTCTGATAGAGGTACCCTCCATAGCATTAACTTTGCTATGGAGGTGGAAATAGGAATTGCCATATCGTCACTGCCACGGGAAAAAAGGGAACAAATATTAAAAAAAAAATCGAAGTGTACTATGGCTCCATCAAACTTTCTGGAACAATTCAAAGACCCTCGGGTGGAAAGGGAAATTCCAATCCAAGATTCCACAGTCATCAAGGTTGGGCATCTTGATGTCGATATTTCAGAGCATCGGGACCTTAGAGCAATGATTCCCGTTCAATCATCGCCATAATGATTATATTTTACCTGAATATTCAAGGCCTGTGTTCGTACAAAAAAGGAGAGCCCTCAAAAGCATTCTGCTTCCTCACAACCAGATATTATCGTTTTACAGGAGACAACGGTCAGTAAGGAACAAACTTGGGATTTTCTACATCAAATTCGCCCCAGTTGGCATGTCTGCACCACTAGTGCCTCTGGTATGTCTCGACGCTCTGCTCCTTAATGGAACCCTGAAATTTTTAGATTTAAGGCCTACAAATCCACAGTGGGTATTATTCTATTTGGTTTTAGAATTAGGATCCCTTGCAAACTCTGGATTATCAATGTCTACGCACCTTTCCAAAGTAGGAAGGAGCAGTGGACACAAATTGAAAGAAACGACATTGTAGACTTGGAATCCATGATCTTAGCGGAAGATTTTAACTTCACAATGGAGAATTCAGAGATTTGGGGAGACCATAACAGGCCAAACAATCTTGCAGCACATTTGAAGGATTTCATCTCCCGGAATTCCTTCTTAGACTTTAAGCAAATGGGGTACACAGGGCATTTCAAAAAGGCTTGACCGCTTCATGGTAAAGAATGGTCTCGCTAATCGCCTTTCTGGTCTGAAATCATGGATTCTTCCCTCACAAATTTCAGATCATTTTCCAATCTTCCTGGTCTTGTCTGATTTAACAAAAAGGAAGCTCGCTCCCTTCAAGTTCAATCACCTGTGGCTGAAAGAACTGGAATTTACTACCTTGGTTAGGGACTTCTGGACTAAACACAATCAGAGTGCAGGCAACTCAGCCATGGACAACCTTTGAAAAAAGCTGAAAAATTTAAACGGATGGTTTCATGTTGGGCCTGACAGCAAAAAATCGCAAGGATAAAAAAAATTATTCTGATAGATGCTCAAATCGAACATTTGGAAAGATCCGCAATCCTCTGATTATTTCTCTAACACTTCCAAACTGAAATTAGCAGATTTGGACACAGAAAAAAGACAGATCCTCTTGCGCTAAGCAGAGGAATGGCAACACAATAATTCACAGATGTGGGTCGACGAAGGGGACAAAAATACTAGGCTTTTTCACAGGAAGACTAAGTTCTAGGAATCGACAGAAAAACACAATCTGGCAAATCAAAAATGGCCAAGGGGAAATGCTATACAGACAAAATTAAATTCAAAGAGAAGCTTTCAGATATTTCCAATCCTCTTTGCAAGCCATAGATACTTCTCTGTCTCTAAATTATATGGAATTCATTTCTCTTTTTCCACATTTGATCGATCCGAGACTTGCTCTCTTCTGTAACACCTTGTAGTCAAGGACAAAATCCTCCAGACTCTTATAGAGATGGCTAGGGAAAAGAGCCCTACTCCACACGGATGGACCATAGAACTATTTATAAACTTCCAGGAGATAATGATCGATGAAATCATTGACTTAGTGGAGGAGTCTAGAAGACTTCGCAGGGTATCTGTGGTGGTGAATGCAACTTTTATTGCCCTAATTCCGAAATTCGGAGTGCTGGAATCATTTTCAGATTTTCGACTGATTTCTCTATATAGTACAATATATAAAATCATTTCCAAGACCATAGCTATATGGATTAATCCTTTTCTATCTAGATGCATTTCTCTCGAACAATTTGGCTTCTTTGAGAAGCAATAGATCGACGATGTAGTGGGCATTGCGCAAGAGTGCATCCATTTCATCAAAACACGAGACATTGATGCTTGGTTGATGAAGATTCACATCTCCAAAGATTTTGACTATGTTGATTGGGAATTCTTATGGATGATTTAAAAAAAAAATGGATTTGGACCCATCGTGTGAGATTGGATTAAGGCCTTTATCACTTTGGCCAATTTTGCAATTTTGATAAATGGAAGTCCTATAGATTTGTTTGTTGCATCGAGAGGACTTCACCAAGGTTGTGCCCTATCCCCCCTACTCTTCTTTTTCGTCTTTGATGGGATGAGTCAAAGCATTCTTGTAGCTAAGACAAATAGAAGATTCTTCGAATACTGCATCTCCACAAACATTACAATTTCTCATTTAATGTTTGCAGATGATGTCTTGGACATCGAAAAATAAAACATCAATGAATTGATGGTGTTACATGACATCCTCAATAAATTTGGCCAGGTATCGGGATTGTTCATGAATCAAGATAAGTTTTCCCTATTATCGTTAGTCCACGAAGGGGAAGGATTGCTAGAAATAGAAGCGATATTTGGAGTCCATTCCATCCCCTTGGAAGGGGTTTCACATACCTAGGATTTGTCTTGAGATCGATGGGATACGGGAAAAACAACTGGACCTGGCCGATTGACAAGCTAGAAAGGCACCTCTTCTCTTGGTCTTACAAATGGCTCTCTTTAGGTGGAAGGCTCATCCTCAGATAATCTGTTTTGCAGAGCACATTGGTATATTGGATGCATATTTAAAATCCCTAAGGGAGTCATTCACAATATCAATAACATTTTTTCTCGATTCCTTTGGGCTGTATCTCGTGGAGCTTAAAGGAAATTTCATCTTCCCACGATGGATTTGTTGTCTAGAACAATTGAGCTCGGTGTTTGGGGCATCAAAAAATTGGAATTTTTCAATCAGTCTTCCCCTGAAGAATCTTAGTAGGGATGTAAATGGTGAAGGTCTCTGGGGTAGGATTATCAAATCAAAATACCCCCAAAATAAGGATCTCATAGGATGGATACAAGATGGACCTCTAGTGTCGGCGAAGATCTCACAAACTTGGAGAAGTTTGCTCCTTTTAAGACACTGGTTCCTGGCTAATTTATCTTGGAACATTGGAAACAGAGCTACTGCTAAAATTGGCCCTGATATCTTATTTGGTGTAGATCATCCTCACTCCCTCTCTTTTCCTCTGATTTCCTTTCTTCATGATGTGAATATTCATGTCCTTAAAGACATTGTAGTCAATTTAGAAGTTGGTTCCTTCACTCCCCTTTGGCTAGATGCACGCTCTTTGAATATCCTGACTCATCTATCTAAAAACCGGTTAGCATATATTCATAATCTAGAACTTCCAGGGATCTTGCTTTCACAAGTGGAGGACAAACTTACCTGGAAGGGAGGCTTCCACAATGGGCAAATAAATGTTAAAAAAGACTATCAAATCATCTCCCCTCAACCAGATTTGGTGGTAACCTTTCTATGGCTCCCCAAATCTTGGCGTTGGCAAGTGCCTCTAAAGCTCAAATGTTTCTTATGGTTAGTGGCTCACAACCAAATTTTGGCTTGGCACAATCCTTCCAAAAGGGGGTTTCAAGGTTCAGGATGATGCTGCCTTTGCAAGGATTTTGGTGAGGATTCCTCATTCCTTTTCCTTCATTGTCCTTTCTCTAGAGCGATGTGGCTAGGAGGGCTTTGTCTCCTTGATTCCCCCATTATCCATTTCTAGGATGACATCCCTGGTTGCCTCCAACATTGGTTTTCCCTACACACATCCCTCAGGAACCTTCCCTTTTTCCTCCTATGGGGTATTTGGAGAGCCTGTAATGCTCAAATGCTTGAATGATCCCAACCTTTCATTTGCAGAACCAACTCTTCAATCGTGGCATTTTTCAAATAGTTTTCTCTTATGCCCTGCCGCTCCCTCTCCTCGCCCCTGCCCCTCTTCCTTGGATCTTTGGTCTTCCTTTCCTGTTGGCTTCTTTGATGGAGCATTTTCCTTTGGCTCTTGTGACTATGAAATGATAATATTTCTAGATCCTAATCACCACTTCATATTCTCTTGCTTTGGCGGAATGGGATCGAACATTAGGGCTGAGCTACTGGCCTTATGGGGCTCTCTTTATTGTGCTTCGTGGGTTGGACTAAACAACATTCCATCTTTGGAGACTCTAAAGTCATTATTGACTGGGCCAACCACTGTTGCAATCTCTAGGCTCTGAACCTTCTCTCATGGAAGCAGTGGATCAAGAATCTATCTTTTTCTTTCCTATAGGTCTCCTTCTCGCACATTTACTATGATCATAAGGACGCTGACATTTTGTCAAAAAACAGTGTCTCTGCCTCTCCTGGCTCGATCCACTTTCAGGAACTCTCCTTAGACACTCTAATTCGATTGGGCCAGATTGCTTTCTATCTCCTCTTCAAATTTTCAGTGTTGGACTCTTTTATTTGTTGAGGGCTCTCTCAAGTGAATGGCTTCTGATATTTGATATTGATAGTTTATTTCTCCAGCAGCAGAGCAGGTTTTTGTTCTTCCTGCTTTTGGTGCCTTACATTGTTTCTCTAACAATGATGCAGATTTTTAGTTTTTTGTCGTTGTTTTGGGCATCTTTTGATATTTATTTTAGTTTCCCCTAATTAATTCTGAAATCCAACATCATTTTGTCTCTGAATCAAAGTTCCTAAACCATTCTCTATAACCATCCCCTATTTAGATTAATAGATGATGGTGTGTTTTTTCTTCTTGAAAAAAACATGAGTCTCACACAATAATTATGGATATAGTGGTTTTTTCATTCAACATTAATAAAAAAATTTCCCTTCGCTAATTAAACATCATCTAAAACTGGTGTTTAAATTTTATTTCTCAAAAATGAAGAGAAAATATTAACATTTACTGGTGTTTATATTTTAATGATGATTATTTTATATGTAATATGATATATTAATATTTTTATATTTTTTTTAGGGAAAAAATGCATAATAGTATTATATAAGGAATATCAATGTCAATATTACATCATATCTGAGAAAAGAATGTGATCATTCTCTGAATAGACATCTAAAAGCTCTGTTCCAAATGATCTCAAAGTGTCAAAATAGACAACTAATAACAACAGAATTGTTCATAGCATGAAAACACATCTACGCCATAAGGATGATAGGTTGGATAGTACCACGTCATCAAAATTGCGTATGATCATAAGATCAGTCATCCAACCGTTGGACTTCATGATGTAGAAATATTCAGATAAACAAAATTAAGTAACAGGAAAAACGTACCTGGGTCCTTTTTGAAAATAAGCTAAGAACCAGGAAGAGAGAATTCCTGAATGTGAAAACTTTCTTCATAAAAAATTACCTCCATATTCCATATGCCCGAATGAGATAGTAGACCCTTCTTGGACAATATGTCTACCTGGACATTCTGAGATCTGTAGATATGACGGATTGAGTAGCCCTCCATGCCCTTCCACAAATCATGATTCTATTCATCCAGCTGTCAAGGAACTGCTTTTTAATGTGGTGTTTTTCAGTGACATGCTCAATAATGAATTTGGAGTCGCCATATATTTGAAGAGATTGAATATTTAGAAAATGACACATGGAAAGTAGACCAACAAGTGCCATGGCCTCTGCTTTTATATTGGAGCCCAATCCACCATTCCAATGAATTTGATATTGCAGATTATTGCTATGAACTTCGCATCCACAATTATCATTCTGAGAAGCCCCATCAAAAAATGTTCTTGGAAATAGCATTTGATCCGTTCGATAATCTGCTGGATTTGACTTATGATCCAGAGAAGATTTTACCGAGATAGAGTCGATGGATGAAACAATATTATCAAGGACAACAATGAAGGGTTCCTTTCTTTCCTGAAATATAATATGGTTCCTCCACTTCCATATATACCATAGGAAAAAAATAATAATAGGTCTCCATGACGCTTTTTGACAGCTCCACCATAGAAAAGCATCTGGAATAGAGGCATGAGAGATACAGGGAAACCCAAAATGAGCAGCCAGATCATGCCAAAGTTGTTGAGATAGACAACATTGAAAAAACAGGTGGAAATTGTTTTCCTCAGCTGACTTACAAGCATAACAAAATCCAGGACCGTGCCAACTTCGCTTCTGTAAGTTATTCCATGTCAAATTTTTGTTATGGAATAATAGCCATGAGAATAAGATGGTTTTTGAGGACAACTAGATTTCCAAAAGGTAACAGGATAAATTTTTAGAGTTTGATCGCATTTCATCCAGATAAGGTTAGAATAGGTATCCTTTACATTGATTGGTTCCTTTGCACTTTTGACATTCCATACAAGGACATCATCATCAAAAATTGGGTAGAATCCACAATTCTTCATGACATACCTGTCATGAATTTCGATCTTTTCGTAATCTAACTTTTGGCTACTAACTAATTTTGAGTAAGATAATTTTGATACATTGCAACAATAAAAGAATATATATATATATATATATATATATGGTGTGAGAGAAGAAGAAAATGGTATTTCTTTTTTAATTGAGTTTTTTTTAATTAGTTAATTATTAATTTTATTAAATATATAAAAAAAAATTTATTTTAATTATATATATTTTATTATTCAAATTTAAAATAAAATTAAAACATATAAATATTTATAATATTTAAATTTTTATTAATACTTTTATTTTATTTAAAATATTTATTTTATTTGTATAATATTATAAATAAATTATATATTATAATATATATATAATAATATATATATATATATATATATTATATATATATATATATATTTTAATATATAAGTTAGATTCAAAATCTCTAATCAGATCTTTAAATTCTCATTTTAAAAGCAACAACCCATATTTAAAGTTATCATAAATTATGTATAACTTTTAAACATATAAGAATTTATTAAAATGGCGATATTTGACAGCAAAAGGTTAAGTAATTAGCTGGTTTAATTCCCCCTTTTCAGCGCCTTATTCTTTGGAAACATATTATCTTTAACTTAAATAAAAATATGAAAATTTAAATATCTTGACATTGCAATAAAAAATAAAAATAATAAGTGTTTTATTATATTTAATAATATATTACAATCTATTAATAATTTATAAATATTTTAAAAAAATATTTTAATTTAATTATAATTAGGTTGATAGGTTTTTTTATGCATCAAAAATCGTCAACACTTTTATCTTGCTCCATTTGATCAAGTGAGACACTTTCAATTGTTGATTTGAAGTGTAACTTCTTTTTCCAAATATCGGTTGAGTTGCCTTCTTGGCATGGCAAGATATTTTTATTGCTTTTTCTCATTCTTTTATGTCACTCTTGAAGATATTTTTACTTCTTTTTCCCATTCTTTTATGTCACTCTGGGCCTTAGAGCTAATCGTTTCTTTGGTCTGTCAGTTGTTGTTGTTCTTCTTCTTCCCTAGCTTTTGGCAAGCACTATTCTTCTTCCTTGGATTTTGGCAAGCACTGGTTAGTATTAGATTATATACCCCATACACCAATTAAAACTACTTGCGGCCAACTCTTTAGCTGTATCTCTGCAGAGTTAATCCCCAAATCCCCAAAGCCATGATCTGGTGCATCTTCAATTTGTGCTTTTAAGCTCTATAGCTGCATTTGTCGTTCATTATCATATTTGATCTAAATTGATAGATCATTTCTCAAATTTTGGATTTGAATGTCTCAAGTTAGGCAAAATCTCGAATTTCAGGTTGTTTGAGAGGAAGCGAAGCCCATCTAATCTGCACATTTAAATTATAGTATCACACATCGTTTTGTTGAAAAGTTTTTAGCGCTTTCGAGTTGACACAGGATAGTCACTTACTTTATGTGCATCAAATCCCTTATTTTTTTACTCAGAGTTGAGTGTTGAGTTGCAGGTGTATTTGTGCATTTATTTCACAAGACCAAAGTCGGGTTCATTATATTCCTTTTCGGGAGAAGCTGTCTCTGGCGGTATGATAGGGCCCTTGTAAATCTTGTGTACTCCAACGAAACACTTCAAGGCTATTGAAGTTGGTGCTCAAATAAATTTCACCCCTAGATTAAGGTCTTGAACTATAGACTTTGAGGAGGCTAAGAGTTTGGAATAAATTGTGATATTCAGAGTGGTGGATTGTCTTTCTTTTTCATTTCCCCATTATTTCATATTGTGGAGTTTAAATATGCCTGGCTGTCTTTTTAGTACTTGCATGGAGGCTATAAGCCTTTCACTTTTTACAAGTCAAGCTAAATTTGGAAATTCAAGCAAAAATGGAGTTTCAAATGCCCTTAGTTTTGAAATTCAAAGGCCCCTAATATTTGGAACCGAAAGATTTAATCGTTGTAGAGGAGAGAAAAATACAATAGAGTTAATTATAAAATTTCCAATAGGAAGATTTAAGGTAGGTAGGCCTTTCAAGGTTAAATGCCAGATGGATTTTGATTTTGAATCAAATAAAGATCCTGAAGTTGTCACTACTCCTTTGAAAATGGTTGGAGGAGATCTAAGCCTACCTCAGTCAAGAATAGGAAACAATGTAGATATTAAAGAAGACGGTTCAAATGCTGATAATGGTGGTGATAGAGAATGCTTTGGAGGGAATGACAATGGAAACTTTAGAGGAGGAGAAGGGGGAAAAGGTAGTGGTAGGGACAATGAGGGTGATCAAGGTAAGAATGATGGTGAAGATGAATTTGGACCCATTTTATATGCAAAGGAAGTATTCGAAAAGGCAGAGGCTCGAGGGGCTGTTCTTCCATCTGATATGGCAGAAGTTGTCAAAGCTGTTGGTTTATGCCAATTGCTCCTTTCTAGATACTTGGATTTACAAGTATGCTCGTGTGTTTAAATCATACTTAATATTATATTTGTGGTACTTGAATTTATTTTACCTTTATTACCAACATAATGATGCATTTTTTTTTCTCAGCTATATTCTGATTCGATTGTATAGGAGGCGGCGTGGCCTCTAGGGATAGCCATTCAAGGAAGCACTGCTTTACGCAACCGCATGCTAGCTGACCCAAGTTTTCTATTTAAAGATTTTGTAGAGGTCTTGCTGCACCCATTGGATCATTTCTTGTATGCAGACAATATAAAACAATTTTTTTATTGAAAACTGCATGCTATTCTTTTTTGACCGCACTGCGTAATTTTCCATGGTGTTTCATTATGCATGCAGATAATGATTGATTCTTTTTGTGCAACATTTAATTTAGTCGAATAGTATTAACACAATAGCATGTGCTATGAACCGATCTCCAACAAGATCAAAACCATCACTATAAACTCTTCCAAAGTTTTCAAGAATTTATAATACTTCATTCGCTGATCTGAATAGTGTCCGGTGTGTTGTTCCTCCTTTCAAGTGTGCGTGTTCATGTTTAGATGGTCGTCTTTAGGTATGGTTTTCTTTAGGCGAGCGTGTGTGTTCATGTTTAAATGGTCATCTTCAGGCAAGCGTGAGATCACAATCACGAAGCCATCCATGGGGAAGAAGTGCTTCTTTTATTCTTGCTACATGTAATGTTAGCAACAATATGGTATTTTCTTATTTTTGTTTTTGTCTTCTGGCCTCCTAATTTGGCATTGACGATGGTTTTTTAACGTCTCTATAGACATGGTCTTCAGAATGGATGTGGTCATTTAATTTCCAACTTCTAAGTTCTCCCTTTGACATTTAAGGTTTGTAATGTCATATTTAACATGGTTTCGAATATTATATTTTGAATTTCTAATTCCAATATACAATTATGGTTTTCAATATAGTATCATTCTATATATGTGAATTATTCTTTATAAAATATAATAATAATATCATGGTTTCTAATGGAATTAAACTTTTAATAGCAATATATCAACATGTTTTCTAATATTATGTTTTGAATTTCTAAATGCAATATACAATTATGGTTTTCAATGAAATATATTGGTAGGGGATAGTCATGGTGGTTATTGCCTTGGTCACTAGCAAGCTTCGTATATGCTTGGCCATCTAAAGAGGTTTCTTGATTTTGGGTAATTAACTTACTCTAAAATAAATAAGACATTCAATGTGTTCCTTGTAATATAGATATAAACAAAACATCTAAAGAAAAGTAATTGCACAATGATCCAGTCCAAGAAAACAAAGTTTTCCACAAACCAATTAACTCTTCTAGAAAAATTCAATAATTCCAATTTAATAATCCTATTGGTCTCTCTTTATACCTTTTGGAACAATTGCTAGTATATATATAGATATATATAGATATATTGTCATACATATTATATGGAAACATATTTACAAGATCAATTAAATTAGGAAAAATAATAATTCATGAAATGGATGGGTGTGTAGTGAACTTCCTTTTATTACAAATTTTACAAGTTAATCAGTCAAATTTTCATAATTTTTAAAATTTAAGATTTAATACTATATTATTAATTTAATTCTCTCATCTAATATTGGTCTCAATTTATATTCATAGGGTCAAGTTAGGAATCATATCTGGTTAAGTTATGCATCATATAGCTAAGTTATGTCTCTAGTTTTGAATTTCCGAAGTTTTTATGGTTTACGTTTTTCTTATGGGAGAGTCTTTAACTAATTGTCTCGTCTCATTTTATACTAATCTAATTGTCTCCCTCATTTTATATTCATATATTCAAGTCATGCATGTCCTTTTGAGCTCTATATGGCTCTTCTTGGTTTACGTTTTTCTTATAGGACTGTCCTAAATTAATCAATTTTTATAATAATTTTGATTATATTTAATTTTGTTAAATTTTTTTTTGGATATTTTCAATTATTATTAATTATAATTTATTTTTCTCACTCATTTTATTCATAGTTATAGATCATTTTTTAAACTATTTTACGTATTAGTTAATTAACAAAACTTGTGGTTATCAAATTTGATCATTATTATTTTAAATTTTATTTGATATGGTTGAAATATTTTAACAAGTTGCACTCGAATTGCAAGATCGGTTCGAGAGATCCCTTTATGATCCTTTCATTACAGTTAGTATTAGAGAAATTTTGAGGTCTAAAATGGGCCTCCTAAGGAATATTATAAAATAATAGTTTAGAGGGAGGCGAATATGACATTTCCTGTTAGAGTTTTCAATCGATGCACAAATATCTTGAATGTTTCCACCTCTCTTGGAATCTATTCCTTGGGCATGCATGCATCATTGCCTGATAATCTTGCACGAAATATTTTTTTTTCACCCCTCAACTGAAGGCCATTTCCAATGGTAGGATGGTTCAGATTTCAACGGCTTATCTCTAGTCTATGCAACACCTGGAGATGGAGTGCAAAAATTCTACGGGACATTGTTCATTGGTCCAATAGGCGGTTCCTACCCATTGGAGGTGGAGCGATGATCCCATTTGAATGGTATTTCGTCTCTTTTCTTTGTCGAAATCTTTGTCTTATTCTTGTGTCAGGATATTCAAAAACATCTTTACGCTTTGACACCCCCTCTTCCCTCAAGGACTCTTATTTGTATACTATGGCCTCCCCTATTTCACTGGCTCCATATGGAGGAGGCACTCACTCTTTGCATGCATTGGGTCAATAAATTTTTCCAGATTTTATAAGTAACTATAATGGTAAAACTTCTAGTTATTAGGTTGATGGAGACACCATTGCTTTCTCCCTTAAACATGTCGTGGTAGAAAAGTGTGGCATTCCCATTGGTTTTCAATGTCTAGAATATGCAGGGAAGCTTCTTCCAGACTATTCTCCACTCAAGGATCGAAATATCCATAAGGACTCGACTATTATTTTGATCTCAAGATTTTGTGGAGGTGCCCCTGAGATTCCCCTTGGATCCAACACAACAAAGACCTCAAATGACCCCTCTGTATCCTTCAAGGATGTTGTCTAAGGGAATACCACTACAGATAAAAGGAAAGAATTGTCTCCTACAAAGAAAAACAAAAACTTTCCCTCTGGGCCATACATTGTGGACCAAATGGAGCAAGCTATATCTATGGAGGTAAAAAACCACGTGTTTCTTATTTATTCACTACACTAGATTCAAAAGCCATTATAGGTAGGTTTAATTGTTTCTAGAAATAATTTGAAGCAGTACATCAATGGGTGTTCACTTCATGGATAACTAATTGTGATATTTACCTCTGGCCCAAAGGTTTTTTCGCTATCCAATTTGACAACAACAAAAAACTAGATTTCATTCTTAATGAAGGACCTTGCTTTTGTGGTAATGTTGGGCTATCAATTACTCCATGGTTTCCTAGTTTTCATGCAACATCTATGGTGGTCACTTCCATGCTAGTGTGGGTAAGGCTTCCAAACCTTCCCCTTCCCTTCCCTTCTAGCACCACCAAAATCTTAAAGAAATTGGGAATAAATTCGGAAAATTTTAAAAAATGGATATGGAGAGAACAAAAAAATGAATTTTCACCTTTGCTCAGATCTGTGTGGAGATGGATCTCAAAAAGGGATTACTAGATCCCATCACCTTGAAACATAACAATTTTAAGTGGACATAGATTATATATGATGAAAACACGACCTTTAGATGTCGTGCATGCTTTCAATCATGTCATCTTCATAACACATTCCCCATGGAAACGAAGATCCCAAAAAAGAAAAAGAAATAGCCAAACAGATCAAAAGAATGGCAGTTTAATGACTCTCCTCACTTGGAAGACAAGGAGGGGGAAAACCAGGTGGCATAGCCTGAACAATCTAAGGATAAAATGGAGGTTAAGGCTACAGTTCAAGATGTTTCAGTCACTCCTCCCTCGATAGGTCTGGATTTAGGAAATCAATAGTCCCCAACAGGTTAAGGAGGCACCATACAAACACATGTTTCAATGTCCCCAGATAAAGACAAAGATTCTCTCCATCTAAATGGGAGCCAAGAACTTGCTTTGGCTTTGATTGATCCAAATTCAGAAGGGTGGAAAAAGGTACAATGAAAGAAAAAAGGAAAAAGTTGACACAAATGGTCATCCATAATCATATTTTTTCTTCTCTATGCTTTTATTTTTCAGCATATGCCTGGTATTTTGACTATTTTCTGCCATATATGATTATATTCTTTCCCTCTCTTGAAATCACGTGTCATTTTAGTGACCAATACAACATACAAACAAGGTGTGTCTACAAAGTGTAATTTTTATTTATTTTAATTAAAAATACAGGTTTTTTCTACAGATTTTTTTTTTTTATATAAAATAATAGTGGAAACAATAAAATAAAGTTAGAATACTTCATCAAGTTTTGGATGGAAAAATGAAAAAACTATTTTTTAGCTCATATTTTCTACTTATCTCCCTATGATTTTAATCAAATTTAGAATGAGAGCATTCGTTGGATACATAATTTAATTTTTCATCCAATGAGTACCCATGTTGCATACTTTCAATAAACGCTACTAGATGAAAATGTGAAATACATGATTGCAATCAAATTTGTTTTGCGCATTTCTCATTTTTCGTGTAATAGGGTCCATAAAAAGTATGTAACATGGTTACTCCTTGGATGAAAAATTAAATTATGCATCCAACGAGTGCTCATACTCGAAATTTGAGTAAAATCGTAGGAAGATAAGTTGAAAATATGAGTTAGAAAAATTAGTAGTTGTTGTTGTTATTTTTTTTTTAATAACTCAAAAAAGGAGAATCATCTTCCATGATTGCCGTCACCATATTGAATAATATTAGTCCTTATAAAGTTGATTTTTTTTGTATTCTTTGTATTGAAGCCAATTTTTTACCTCAAAATTTCTCTAACAATAGATCCAATTTTAATGCAACTCACTAATAATTTAAAATGCTAATAAAATTGTTCCAACTAAAAAATAACGATAAAAATTTAACTAATATTAATCACAATTAAAAAAACTAAATTATAGTCATTAAAATCATTTTTATCCTGTCACAATTTTAGTGCAACTCCCTAATAGTTTAAAAGGCTAATAAAATTGTTCCAATTAAAAAAGAGCGATGG
The DNA here is from genome assembly GCA_000404065.3 of Pinus taeda. NCBI lineage: Eukaryota > Viridiplantae > Streptophyta > Pinopsida > Pinales > Pinaceae > Pinus > Pinus taeda. The sequence goes on along the minus strand of APFE030692670.1, from coordinate 12,469 downwards.
AAATTTAACTAATATTAACGAGAATAAAAGAAACTAAACTATGATGGTTAAAATCATTTTTGTCATGTCACAATTCCAACGCTTGAGAAAACAAATTAATTGATTTTTGTATGTGACCCTTTATATATATTTGACAACCCTAAAATACTTTTACCCTCATATCATCATTCAGGTATATGTTTACGCCGTAAGGCGTTTCCCTCTGAAACCCATCCCCCTCTTTACTTGTCATCCTTGGACACCGTAGGATTAGATGTTAGACGATTAGAACAACTTTAGCCGTTGATCAATCCTCCCTCTGAACCGTTCAGCTGCCATTTTCAATGTCCTTGGAAGTGTGCGATGCGTCGAAGATTTGCTGTGCTCTCCGTGGGAACGGGGCAAGGTGAAGAGACGGATTCCGTAGGGTTCTCGCGGGAGAGCAGTTGTGCCCCCTGGCTGTTTAAATGTTGAGTAGTTACCAGGGATGCGGTATTGTTCTTTGCAGCCAGGGATGTGGTATTGTTCTTTGCAGCGTAGGCCTGCTAAGATTTAATCGTGGTTACCTTCCATCTCCTACAGAACTAATGCACAGGGCAACTCGTTTCTATTCTAAAGCTCACGCCCCACCAGAACGACGCAAACCTCGACATTGGCTACCTACAACAGCTAGAATTGCACCCATATGTACTAATCATCAAATTCCCGGTCTCAGAAGCACAGAGGAAGAAAGGTAACTTGACGTCTCAGTTACCCACTATGGCTTGCAACATTCAAACACATAGAATCACTAGTTCAATAGGCTATGGATGCGATTGATCAAAAAGTTCAACTACATATCTATTTCCCATATCTATAGGAGCAAAAATGGGGAAGCAGATCGATCGTCAAAGGATGGATGCTATTAGGAGCCTGATTGGATTTTCCTCCAGTCATTTGAACATAGCATTCTGCAGGGGTCAGGTCATTTTGAAATCTATAGCATTCTGCAGGGGTCAGGTCATTTTGAAATCTAAATTCTTTCTCTGGATGTATGGACCGAATGCTCTCTATGCAATTGTCTTATTTTTCTGATTATAGTCCTTTGTCCTTTGTTTTCCTATATAAGTTTTTGTTATAGTCCCTTCTTTCTACCAGAACCTGCATTCTCCCAAGTGGAAGGTCATATGTAAACTGTCATAAAATATGTCAGCGCTCTTGATATCCAGTAACCTTTTTTTCTGACAGCTTTCCTTCTGAGATAGGGCTGGTGGCTATTTTTTTTCTGAGATAGAACTAGCGGCTAATATTTATGTAATTTATGGTAGAAACAATCATTTCACAGGTCCTCTTCCATCCACCTTCAGTTTGTTGAACAAATTGTGTAATTTGTATCTTTTCTATAATCAGTTCTCTGGTAGCCTTCTTACTGACTTATTGTCATGGAATAAGCTTGCAGACCTAAATCTGTCGAAAAACACCTCAGAAATTTGTTAATAAATCTCTCCTTAGACAGGTAAGGATTGCCACCCCTAAGTACATGTTGGAAAGTCTGGTTATCAAGAAATAAAGCTTTTGAACGAACGATTGATTTCTTATGAATTTAGTAGTGCCAAGAATATGTCAACACTCTTGATATCTGGTAACCGTTTTTATGGAAGCTTGCCTTCTAAGATAGGGCTACTGGCTAATATTTTTTTTGAGATGGGTTTGGTGGCTAATCCTTTTGTAATTGATGGTAGCAAAAATCATTTCACAGGTTCTCTTCTGGAAACTTTCTTTTCGTTGAAAAAATTGTATAGGATTTATCTTTTCTAGAACTAGTTCTCTGGTAGCCTTCTTACTCACGTACTGTCATGGAATGAGCTTACACACCTAAATATGTCAAATAAAGGATCCTTCGGCCCTATCATTAGAGATCTAGGGGAGCTTCCAGTTCTTACATATCTAGATCTTTCTGTTAATGTGTTAACAAGAGAAATCCCTTGTCAATTGGGCAATTTGAAGCTTAATAGGTTCAATCTTTCGGATAATCAGTTAATTGGTATTGTTCCTTCTTCTTTCAATCTCAGTTTTAACAAGTCAAGTTTAATGGGAAATTATGGGCTTTCCAGCAATGATGGTCTTAAAGGATTTAAGTCCTATTCTGACATGGAGGATAGCAGGAGAAGAAAAGTGTAACAGTTGGGCATGGCTTCTCCCAACGGTCTTTGGTTTGGCTAGGATCATTTTTGTGTTAGTACTGGCCTTATTTTCTGGACAATACTGTCAATACAACAAAGCTAAAGTTAAATATTTGGGATGAAGCAATAAGTCTCCCTCAATGCTGAACATGTTTCACCGATTAGGTTTCAGAGAATATGGAATTATGGATTGCATAGACGAGAAAAATGTGATTGGAAGCGGTGGATCAGAAAAGTGTACAAGGCCACACTCAAGAATGGAGAAAATGTGGCCATTAAGAGGCTATGGAATAGTGGAAATGTTGAAGGCTCCACCTCTTGCAATGATAATGGATTCAAGGTAGAAATTGAAACTTTCATTAAAATATTAGGCATAAAAACATAGTGAAATTATGGTGTTATTGTGCCGATGATTATAATATTTTGGTATACGAGTAGATTCCTAATGGAAGTTTGGGGATATCCTTCATGGCCCTAAATATGATGACCTTAATTTCCCTACACGTTACAAATTTAGAAATAGCTCTTTTAATGAGAAACTGTTTTGACACTTCTTGGGTGTCTAAAAAATAGTCGTCATTTCCCAATTAGGAGAAGACTGAAAAAATTCTAGATGAACTATTTAAGGCCTAAGCAATTTAATTCATGGTCTATAACAAGGTACTAGAGAAGTTGCAATCCAATGTTAAAGGCTATTGAATTTTCAGTCAAATTTAGTAAGTTGCAATTCAATGTTAAAGGCTATTGAATTTTCAGTCAAATTTAATAAGTTGCAATCCAATGTTAAAGGCTATTGAATTTTCTGTCAAATTTAATGTTTCTTATCGCTTTGAAAAATTGAAAGCATCACAGGGATTACAATTTTTGAGGGTTGAATTATGCAACATACATTTCATGTCCTAGGCTCATTTTGTGAAGTTTGAAGTGCAAAGTTTGTACTAAAATCTTCATTTCTCTGATGTCTGATTTCCTCTACCCCTGAATTGTGGCAGAAAACATTTGAAAGGTCTCCAGTGCTCTTCCATCATTATTCCACTTATTCTAGTGTCGCTCGCCCAAGTGCTCCATCTGGTGAATGCGTTGAGAGAGTTTCCACGACAATCATGGCTTTGGTGGCTTGGAGTCGAGTTGACATTGATGATAGGAAGAAATTCTGAGGATGTGAAAGAAAGATTTTATACTCTAAATCTATTACATTGCGGATCAACTTTCTCATATTACAGGGTTTGTTGGGTAAATACCCTCCATATGGGTATTGTCCAAAATTCAAAGCAACATGCTGCTCTCATGCCACCCAGATTGTTGTAGTTAATATCCCTACTAGATATTACTTTGTCTCCAACTTTGGCCTCTAGGATGCATTTCTTTTATCATAATACACTTTTTTATCGTTTCATTGGGAGAATATTTTCTTTAAGGGAATTTGTATCATATTTACCACTTCCTTTGCCCTCAGGAATTATGATATGTCAAGGAAAATATTTTTCTATTTTATGCAATTTAGGCCTATTGTACAAGGGATTTAAAATGGATGATATACAAATGCTAGAGTTAAAAATTGTTAATTTTCATTTAGAAAACTAAAATTATTGTTAAATGAAGACCTGTTTGTGAGGGATCCAACAAGACATTACAATGTGCTCTTCAATAGAAGAAATGTCCATTTTTTTTAAACTAAAGTAGCATCTCATATTGAAGGATTTGAATGTGTCTTATATAAATATTAGATCCCATCGGATTCATCAGGTATTCATGGAGAATGGAATATGAAAGTAAATTCATGTTTTTACTGTCTCAAAATAAACCGTGTACCTTACAATCCTATTGATTTTTTAATTTTCTGTCAAATTTAATAAGTTTCAATCCAATGGTAAAGGCTATAGAATTTTCTGTCAAAGGTAATTGGCCTATACGTTACAAAATTGTAGTTGGAGAAGACTAGGGTTTGGCTTATTTGCATCATGACCATGTACGTCTTATCATCCTTCATGATGTTAAGTCTCACAATATTGTACTAGATGTTGATTTTGGTGTTCATGTCCTTGATTTTGGACTTACCAAGGTCCCTCAGAGTCCTGAGAAGGGAATCAATTGCATGTCTGTAATTTCTATATCCTATGGTTATATAACTCCAGGTACATAGACAAATACACACACATAACTTTCATTCCAATATAAACACAGTTTTAATTGAATATAAAATTTTCTCACATTGTCTCATCCCTGACTAAGAATTATAATCGGTTTTAATAACTCCATATTAACATTGTGAAGAATAAAACATCAGGTGCAATCTTTGGCAGCATACAAAATTTAGGATCTAGATATATCTTTGTTTATTCATTTTTTATTTATTTATTTAGTTCATTACCTTGGTCCTGTAGGCCAAATAAAATTTGCATCCCACACTCGAACTTGAATGGCATGAGTTTCAAAAATTTAAGTAGAAGTCCCAGGTCCTATTATGTTTCTAGAAGCACTTCCAAGAACCAAAAAAGAATACTAAGAAGTTCCAAGATATAAAATTCTCTTATGATTTAGAGTGGTAATTGCATTTGGAATGTGTGGGTTTCCATTGAGTATTAAATTTAAACGGCTCGTTATACTCTTAGAAGTATATTTTCATGATCATTTAGTTATTTGATTTTTTTCCATATTATTTTAAGCTGGCCAAGTTCAGGGTTGAAAGGTAATTATGTGCTTATAAAGCACACACATTCTCACCATGACATGAGAATCCTTACACAGGGTTTTTTGAGTTCATGAAAAGTTAATATCCACAACTTCTAATGTTACCCTATGAAAGACATTGATGTATGGGCCTGAAACTTGGTAGCTTAGTATTTCAGATTGCATATTAAATATTTCAAATTAAGTATATTTTGAGAACCATGCATTTGTGTTGTTATAAGTTCTAATCATGATGTAATAGAATTCTTTTTAGAACTGAGATGGAGGCTAAAAGTCATAAATGAATTCACCTAGGCATATATCTTCAGTAAGTAGGTCTGCATTATGAATTTTCATTTGTTCCCTTAATATGCATAGGAGCTAGATACGGTTTCCCTCCTCAACTCGGAAATTGAAGCTTAATAGGTTAAATATTTTAGATAATCAGCTAACTGGCATTATTCCCTCTGCTTTCAGTGTATTTTTTTACAAGTCAAGTTTAATGGGAAATCCTGGGATTTGTAGAAACGATGGTATTAAAGATTTGTGTTTTAACATATTGTTTTCGTTTTTGATACTAGGTAGTAAAGTGTACAAAGAAAAATAATGTAACAATTGATCATTGCATAATGCCTTGATGCCCATTTGTGTTATTGGCCAAAGCATAGGAGATGACATTCTACCTTTCAGTCAGAGAGAAAGGGTGTTTCAACTTTCAATTAACATAACTTAAGATCAACTTGAGATAGTGAAATGAGATTTAAACACTCGATTTGAGTGAAAACTTCAAGTGTTGGAGGCAACCTTATTGCATGTTTTTAGTTTGATGCTTTGATTATATTTTAGGAGGTTGATGGACAGATTGAGCATGGGCCTTTTCTGTTCCATGAGGACTGAGTTTGATTGTCTGAAAGGATTAGATGAAGTAGAGTATTAATCAAGGGTCATTGATGATTCCAGTATGATTTATTCCATGTGGGTATCTTGTCATGTTTCCTTGAGTGTTAACCCTTTCAGTTAGATGGTTAAGTAACTCAGGTAGACATTCCACTACAGGAGCATAGACAAACAATATTCAAGTTCTCATTGATTTATAATTTCAATAATGAGGATAAAAGGATGCATACTTTTGTAAGACCATATGTAAATCAAGAACATTATATCTTTTCTATGAATGGGATCAATAGAACCATATGCTAAATATGACTTCCTTTTCATTGGTGAAGTAAGATACAAATAAGTTAGTGCATTTGGAAGAGCAGGTCTGGGGGAGGCAGAAGGGTTGCTCTATATTTTGTATCTTGGTCTGCATTGTTTTTCCATTGCATAAAATAAAATAATTAATTTTCACCAGTTGCATACACGTGGTATGACAACATCTATGCATCCTTCTAACTCACATCTGTCAAACTAACCCAAGGAAATGTTGAGACTGTTGTGGCAGTTGAAGCTTAAATCCTGACTTGGCTAGTACTTTTTACCAACCGTTTTGAATAGTACAATATTTATTTCATTAAATAAATACACTATCTAAAAAATAAGTTATTATAAAGATTAATATTATTATACATATGCTTGATGATCCATAGCCAGCCCGTGGCCAATATGATTCACAAATATGGATTTTGTGATAAACAAAAATTGTCCTTTACTGTCTATATTTTTTGTTTCTACTGAGTAATTAGCTATGACTACGCTTTAATATCTCAATGCTACTGCGTGTTAAACCAAAAATACAGTACAAGAAAGACAACAATAACACACCGCACAAATAAAAATTACCCTTCAAACTAAATGCTGGAAAACCAACAACAATAGAAGGGTTGCTCAGCTCTTCGTGAATTCATAAAATGTAGACTACATGATTTGTTTATACCTACTACTGAGTGGGAACTTCAACAACTACCTGGTGATGATCTCTTTTGTTCTGCTGGTGAAATTGTTGTCCTTTTGGATCAATCGATCTAAGTTAGGTTCATCATGTACAAAACAATACACTGGGTAAATGAGCTATGGATCTTGATGCCATTTCCCAAGTAGCTACATAGATCTGTTTGTGCAAGACATCAAATGAATTCCGTGTTAGACTTTGTGCCTAATCTCTCAGATGAAAATTCCAGTTCATCTTTTATGACACACTCTAATAGAGCATTCGAGTTGTTGATGGTTAGTAGCTTGCAACTCTTCTCCATTCTGCAACTCCTGGAAAATCTGGAAGCATTCACTAGTCTTTCCTTGTCCTAAAAAATCCACTTGAATTCAAATCTTGGTCTGCCTTTTGAACTTAAAAATGTCCAAAATATGTCATCGCTCTGGTTCATCGCTCAACATCGCTTGTTAGCTACAAAATTTTGATTTACAAATAGACAAATTTGAAGGGAGTTCAGATCAATTCACTTGTGCTAAACTGATTTCTTTCTTCAATAAGACGAATCCCCATTCAAGTGAGTTGTTTTCTCCTCTGTCCAGGATAATTTTCTTCAACCATTTACTTCTCCTCTGCTCATGTCGATTCCATTGCAGTGGAATTTTATTTTTAGAACAAGTCGATTCATTCAAGTGAATCATTTCCTTTCTTCACTGGACAAGTTGATCTAGCAATTCACTGGGCAAGTTGATCTAGCAATTTACGAAAATTTATTTTGTTGGTTGATGGTTAGGAAATATTATTCTTGAGTTAAAATTTTAGGAATGGTAATCGTTTGTTGCAGGGGATAGTGTTTCTTTTCTTGTTAAATCATGATATTAAGGAAGATCCCTGGTGATAGTTCGAATAAGTGAACAAACTGGCATCCATTCGACTCATGAAGAATGTAAGCCTTATATTTACGAAAATTCTTCTCTGAGGGACAATAAAATGGCTAAGAAGTACTTGGATTAAACGAGAAACGAATCATGCACACAGGAATCAACTAAATTGACAAAGTCTAATGGCAATGACGGTCAGCAAGGGCACTCTAATGCAAGCTGAAGGACGCCCTCAAGGTCTTCATGAGAATGCAGGCCTCGGGGTGCTTGCCCAATTCGTATAGCTACTATGTTCTCATTCAGGGGCTGTGCCAGGGTGGAATGCTTCAGGAGGCAGGAAAATATACGCTTGAGATGCTGGGCTATGGGTGGAAGCCCAATGCTGCCACTTATGTCACTTTGGTTGGTTCCTACTTGAAGGCACAGAAGGCTGATGAGATGCGGCACCTCCTGGTAAAGCTGAAGGAGAAGGGGTTCGTCGCCGACGACAAAGCAGCTCGGCATCACATGAAGAGCATGGGTCGGTTCAACAGGGGAGTCATGGATATGCTGTTTGGGCAGTATAAGTAGGTGACGTTGAAAGCTTAGGCCTGTAGTTGTACATCTCTCCGTTGCATTCTGGTATTCTTTCTCTTTTGGTAATAAACTCAGAGGGATTGATGCTCTTTGTTTGTTAGGGTTCTCACTGATTATGAGTCTTTTGTCATCTGTCTGGATAAAATGATACGAGTTCTCATTTAGCGTAGGATGAGCAGTGTCTGTGGTTTCATAGCCTCCAAACAGAGTATTCAAGTTTGATTTGTAATGACATTATGGACTTTTATCTTGTGTCTTGCTTCATCTGTGAAAAATATATTGATTTCAAGTTAGGCCTAGCATTTCAAGTTTTTGCTAGGATAGGGAATTTTCAGGAAAGATATAACTCATTTGAATTGGCAAAACCTTTCTCTGCTCATGTAAGAAGGGGTAGCCTGAGCCTTGAATTCCAGACTTTGGTTCGCTAAGTTGGATGGTGCGATGCAACTCTTTTGATTTCTTTTTGTTGGTTGGTGATTCTCATCGATATTTGCTGGGTATCAGTTTGGGTAAAGTTGAAATGAGTTCCTTTTGGTGTAGGATGGCCAATTTTTGTGGTTTCATAATGGAAAAGCCCAACCGCTTATAATTGCATTAAGGCTGTGGATGAATTATTGCCTTGTTTATTCCACGAAAAACAGCCATGCCTTGTTGATTTGGAGCTATCTTGGGTGGTTGGGCCAATGGTGCCCATTAAACCTGTAAATATTGTGGTGCCTTTTCACGAATCATTTGGCCTTTCTAAACTACCATTTAGAATGTGTTTTTATGCCTCATTAACCATAATCGTAATTATTCTCAATCACAGCGATTCGACCTTTCATTTGAAGTCCCTGTCCCTGTACTTATGAGCCAAACTTCAGGTATATGGAAAGACTTGCACATACAAGTCACTTTGTTCATGGAGTTGACAATGTATGCCAATGTTTTGAATCTTGGTCAGCTGTGCAAGGTACATACTGTTTATTGATGGCCTGTACCTTTTCACAAGATCAGGATATTTTACTGGTGACTTCTTGGTATATGCTTAGTTTGACACATGCTCACAATGTTTGCACAATAAGTTCATTATAGTGGATATCAAATACAGAACCTAAAATAGAGAAAAATGGTACATGCTCACAATGTTTGCACAGTATGTTCATTATAGTGGATATCAACTACAGAACCTAAAATAGAGAAAAATTGTACATTATACAAAAATTAGGATGCACAATAATTTCACCAACACTAATTTGTTTAATAAGAAACACATGTTGACAACAAAAATTTGAATGCTTAGCATCCCTCCAATCATATGGCATAAATATTGAGAAAAATATATCAACTGTTTTTAACTTTAGGTTGAAGTTTTTTCTGGTCAATGGATCTTTCCTATGGACATGGAAGACTTACGCTCACATCACAGTTCCCAGATTTTCAAATTAGTGTAGCAAGTTTACATTTTGTATATAATTTATGATTTGATAAATATCTGCTTAAGCACAAACTATACATCAATTTAAATTGATATTTACAGACGGATACTATCAAATTTTGTTTATGAGAACATTGAAGATAACTTGTCACTTTGAACCGATTATAATTGTGCCAAATGCACATGGGTCTAAAGATTTTAGCATACTTTTTATACATAAATTTCCATGGCTATTACGGTTCAATTAAGAGCCAATCTCTTGCAGAGTTCAGAGTTGAATTCATCTGTCACTGCTTTTGATTTAGGGAGTGATCTAGAAAAAACTTCAATGCCTAACAAGACTGTGATAATCACAACCATAAACGCAGCTTGGGCAGAAGAAAACAGTGTACTAGATTTGTACATGCAGAGCCTTCAAATAGTTGTTGAATCATGTTCTCCTCGTTGCAGTGGACCAGGGGTCATTTAGTCATTGCCAACATATTCATCACACTGCTATATTTTGTTGAAAGAAATATCTGATTTCAATGAATCTGCCTCTGCATACCAAGTCTCACTCATAGCTTACTCAGGGCTTCAGATGGGAATTTCTTTTATACACTGATCAACTTACTAGAACTACTGCTGCACTTTCTTCATCAACAGAAGCCACTTGAAAATGCTTGAAAATAAACTCTGTGTAAGGGCCATTGTCAATAAAAATATTTGCAGTGGAGGGGGTTTCTACATGTTGACCAACCATGTAAATTGGATCTTATAAATTATAATTCTTGTTTTCTAGCTTTCTATTTCTGTAGATATCAATTGTGTAGGTGATGGCATACTTTTTATAAATAATTTTCCATGGCTATTATGGTTCAATTAAGAGCCAATCTCTTGCGGAGTTCACAGTTGAATTCATCTGTAACTGCCTTTGATTTAGGGAGTGATCTAGGAAAAACTTCAATACCTAACAAGATTGTGATAATCACAACCATAAATACAGCTTGGGCAGAAGAAAACAGTGTACGACATTTGTACATGCAGAGCCTTCCAATAGTTATTGAATCATGTTCTCCTCATTGCACTGGACCAGTGGTCATTTAATCCAACATATTCATCACACTGCTATATTTTGCTGAAAGAAAGATTTGATTTTAATGAATATGCCTTTGCATACCAAGACTGGCGTGAATGGTAAAATTCAATGAATCTGCCTCTGCGTGCCACTAGAAGTTGTTGGATGAAAATATTTGTTTTAAACTCAAGAAATGGAATGGTTTTTTTGTTATTTGGATTACCAAAAGAAATGGCTTAGTTAAGATAGCTTATAAATGGAGGCACAAGTTCTGAGGCTCTCATGGTGTTATTTCAATATATTGGCCATGTTCAAGTTTTGAATGATTCAGAAATTAGCAGATCTGTTAGATAGTGGAGGCAGGAAATTTGCACTTTTTCTGTCAAATCTGGTAGCTGATAAAAGATGAGAAACAACTTAATCACACACATGTTGGTAAAAGCCTAATACTAAGAAGGCAGGTAGAAGTGGATGATTAAGATTGTTTATAGGTTTAGCCAACAGTTTTATTTTTTACATGCTTAGTTTGAACTTTTGGTGATATTGTTTCATCACATAGGCTGACGGTTTGGTGAATTGTTACTAGAAATATACTTAAATCAGGATAAAATATAGGTGGTAATACCTACTTGAATGGAAAGTCCCGGTATATTGGCCCTTTTGAGGATTAGTACTTAACCAGTTTGTTGCCTTAGTCTGCTGAGTACAATTTTTTTTTTTTTTGTTGGTTGGTTGTTGTTGTAATAGGTAAATTGTATAGGTGATTTTCATTCACGTGCTTATTGGAATAGCTGGCTTCTTGAATAGGGTAGGGCAATCATGCAATTGAGTATGTGAGAGGGGTTTGTAGAACACATTATCTAATGAACTCTTATGTAGAGGCAAAAAGTCTTACTCATAGCCTACTCAGGGCTTCAGATGGGAATTTCTTTTATAGACTGACCAACTTACTAGAATTATTGCAGCACTTTCTTCATCCACACAAGCCACTTGAAAATGCTTGAAAATAAAGTCTCTGTAAGGGTCATTGTCAATAAAAATATTTGCAGTGGAGGCCCTCAGCCCAACGACCATTTTAGCCAGCCTTGGAAGGCAAATAGTTGAGTTCAAACATGATGAAAATTTAATTCCCTATATACAAAAACATGTATTAGGTGTTGATAATGGCTAGAAATATGAACTGAAGAAAGGTTCACCTCAAATTTTCTTGCAAGTCCAATCCACTATAGGATGTGAAAGGAAGTGTCATAATGCTAAGAGTGAAAAAGAGGGGAAGGAAGAAACTAATAATTTCAGAAATTTTCGCTTTCTATCCATACCTTGATTTGTTCTAATCAAATAAATATTAATTGTTTGACGGCATCCAGGAAGCTATTTGGTAATAATAATAATAATAATGGAAAGTTGTGGAAGGAAGAAACTAATTTTAGAAATTTGGACCTTTTATCCTAGCTTTATTTGTTCTTCAGATCCAACTAATATTTTGTAGATCCAACTTAGGTGAACCAGCAGCTTGAAAGCCAATTGCAAGTCATTCAGCCAGCAACGATCTATAAGCATGCCAGTATTATGTCTCTGCATATTCACAATAGTGATTCCAGTGTCGTATTACTATTCCCCACTTGCAAAATTAAGGCACCCAAAATTCTAAAACCTGACAACTATAATCCACATTTTCAAAAAATTTAGCTAAAGTTTTTCAAAATCATGCTGGAATTTTTATTATTATCATCACGACTCCAACAATTTTTCATGCATTTTCAAATATGGAACAATGACCATGATGTTGTTCACAATGTCATATCGTTTCTTTCACCTCTTCCCTTACAATATAATAGTATTTTCTAATAACACCATAAA
>APFE030692667.1:0-16372 GCA_000404065.3 Pinus taeda | reverse complement strand
AGTCTTGCTACTCCGCTTCGAGGCTCCTGTAACAAGGTATAATCCATGAGGTTGGGTACCTCATGGATCTTGCCCCTCATCACCTATAGTTTACTGAATACAGCGCGATGTCTCCCCACACCTTCTCAAGTGGCACAAGAGCACTCATGGCACAGTCATCATCCTCCTCAACTTCTTTGTACGCCCTCATTGGTGCTGCCTCTGATTCAGAATCCTCTCCCTTTCTCTTCTTCCTCAGACACTGGTTCGCATAGTGACCCAGTTCCCCACAATGGAAGCAATTGACCTTGGAGAGGTCCTTCTTCTTCCTCTTCTCCTGCTTTCCTGCAGATGCTAGAGCCGCATCCTCTTCCTCTTCCTTCTTGATCCTGACCCCTTTGCTGCTACTCCCCATCTTGGTCAATCGTCTAATCTCTTCTTGATGAAGAGCCACCCACAGTTCTTCCCAATCTGGAAGACTTGCCCTGCCCAGTATGCTCTGGACAAATGTCTCCTAATCCTCGGAGACTGCGTTAAGTGTGGTCCTCACCATCAACTCCTGATCCGGCGTGGCCCCTATGGAAGTCAGTTGGTCAGGGATCTCCTTCAACCGACCGAGGAAGACATCTATTTGCTCTCCCTTATACATCTGGTATGACCTTAGCTGATTCTCCAGTAGCATCTTCCTCTGCATGGAAGTATGCTAGTACAATGTCATCAAAGTGTCCCAAATCTCCTTTTCCATTTCCTTCTCGGCAATATGTGGGACCACATGATCCTTGACCCCATCAAGGATGATACACTTTGCCTTAGCCATTGCCTCCTCATACCTTTCATTAGTTACCGGGTCAACTGGGATAGCCATTACTCTCAAGGCGAAGCCCTTGATATGATGTCTGTCTAGAATTGACAAGATCCTGGTCTCTCAACCCATTCACGACCATCTCGCCGCTCTTTTGTCGATGCTCTGAGTCTCTCTACTTCCCGCCTGGAAGTTCTCGGTTCAACTCCTGCTGAGTCTCTCTACTTCCCGCCTGGAAGTTCTCAGTTCGACTCCTGCTGAGTCTCTCTACTTCCTGTCTGGAAGTTCTCTTATGGACTCTCTTTGAGTCCCAATTTCCCTCCTGGAAATCCTTCTGCCAACCATCGAGTTGCCCCTCTCCAATCGTTTGTGCAATTGCAACAATGATCCGAATTCCTTGTCTAGAAATTTACCTCGGCAGCAACTTCCTCTACATTGGTCTTGCCCTGTTAGGTATTGTTCTGACCACAATACCCCACCAGCTTCGCTCCTGCAAACTGCCCACAGCTTCCCTCGCCCCAACAACTGAAGGACTGAGCCTCTAGGCTCTGTGCAATCCCGGCTATAGCAAAAATAACTCCCTAAATAACCACATCAACCCACCTGGTCTCTGCATGGCTCTGCGTGAGCCTCTCTCTGCCCTCCTCAGCCTCTGTGCTAGCCTCTCTCTGGCCCGAACAGATGACACAGTCACTCTGCATCAACCCTTCCTCTATTGCTTCTGCAAGGATCAGCTATTGTCACTCGGGACAACTAATTCTGCTGCAAATGCTCTGCTTAACTGATGCCTTCAGCTCTCCTGTGATCTGTAACCATGCTCTAATACCATGTTGAATTTTCTAATTCTATCCGTTAGAAAATTAATCTGTATTCTGTTGGTTTATTTATTCGACTTGTAAATTTTGAACAAGTTATTTAAAACATTTAAATACTGAAATAAACACAATACAGTCACAACATCTACAGATCATCAACTGAAAGAAAACAAGCACACAAGTGACATCGTTATTTTTGGACAAATGTATCCGAAAAAACCCAATGCGAGAAAACCGGTGCAACTATTTTGAGGGTTATATTATTATGTAGTCTTTCTAAGTACAAGAGGGTGCCTAACCAGCTCACTCGACAGAGAAAAATACACGGCAGCAATACCTCTATATTCAAAAATAGGTATTCAGAAAAGCTATCCCATGAAACCCTCTATGGCACAATTGAAGCTCAACGCTGGCCCTTCTAGCCTCTGCATCAACCTCCTACTGACCTGTGTCAGCCCCAAGACCCTCTACATCAGCCCTCTGAGGCACTGCACAGCCTTTCAAACCTTCTACATGGATGACGCAGTCCCTCTAGCCTCTGCGCTGTCTCTGTTGGGATCTGCATGGCCTGAACTGGTTGTTGCTCTTGCTCTCACTGCTTTTGCGCTGGTCTCTCAGTATTGTTTTTGTCTCTCTGTCCAGTACTCATTGCCCCTTGTTGTTGATCACTAATTCAACTTTACTTAGCAACCTCGCTTTAGTAAATCGAATGAGTAATCACTCTGGTGTGTTCTCCAACTGACCCTCAAGCCTCCTCTTATACTTTTCTTGTTGGTCCTTCAACAGCCGAGATTAAATCTCTAATTAAAGGCTAAGATTAGATTTGGCTTGATCCTTGACTTTTGGAACCTTCTAACCCAGTTTTATATTAATTCCCATTAATATGTTATTTTTCCTAAGTATAGACTTATGAACTCCATTAAAAATATTAATTATTTTAATATCTCCCAAACTAGGTACAATTTGTCCAAACCATTTCTGGGTCTTGGAAATCTCATGTGCTTTAGCCTTTCCACCAATTGATGCTACCCCAAATCAACATCCTACCTACAAGTTAAGCCTATTGGGATTGCCATCCATTTGGCTAATGGATGAGGAGAGACTTGGTAGTGTGTGATCCTTAACTCGGTAAGTTAGGTATCCTCCCCGTGTGAAAGGATGCAGGTGTTCTACCACTTGATTCTTGCGGGTCAAGGCAGTAAGATTAGCAAGCAGTAGTGTTGGAAAATGTAACTATTTTCGGTCTTCATAATTGTCATTGTACTCATGTCAATATGTATATCATATGTTACAAAAAAAAAAAGAGGAAAGGAAATTATTATTTTAAGCATGGATTTCATGCTTCATTTTATTGGTCAACTAGGTCAAGCATGCATTTTATACTCCTAGGGTTTGTCAAGTCTAAAGAATACTTTTCTTGAGTCATAAGAGTCTTTATAATTTGTAGAAGACCCCATTGGGCAAGTTGTAACATGTAAAAGATATTATTTTGAGTCTAAACCTCCAAGCATAAGTCGGCCCTACCTATGAGAAGTCAGCCTAAAGAGGTGTAATTTGACCACAAGAGAAGCATATGTCTAGAAGGGATTTCGACCTAATTAAGACACACTTCAGTAGCTCGATTACAAGCAAGGAGTAGAAAACCAAAGCGAAGGGCAAGGAGGCAAGAGAAAGTCTAAACAAGAAACAAAAATCTGATTTTTGAGCCTTATTTTTTTATCCCTATTCTCTCACACGTGCAAAGGTTAGGGTTTATGTCAGAGTTGCAGGGTCGAGAATTGCAAGCCAAAGTTGGAGACGTACATTGGAGGCCGAAACCTTGACTAGGGTTGATCTTGAAGAAGAATTGACTCTCCTTGTTTTTGAAGACTTTGATTTGCTTGAGGAAGAATCTCTTGGAAGGTTGACACATGCAAGAAGGCTAGGGTTTTTGTTGTCTACAAGGGGCTGAAGTTGCCGATCTAAAGTAGAGGACCGAATTTTGTAATTGAAGTAGTTCAAGGAAGGTTTGACTCTCATTGACCTTAAAGGATTTGACTAGCTTGAGGAAGGATTTCTTGGAGGGTTGACTTGGTCCTTAGAGGAGGTCTTGACTTTGGTATTTGGGTCTTGGTTTTCTCATTTGCACTTATTCTATAAGAAGAGAAGAGGTTCTTTATGGGTTTTCCCCTTAGAGGGGTTTTGCCCTGCCTTGGACCCTAGTTCTTGTGTCTATTGTCTTTTTGTTTTATCCTCTTGATAATTGTTTGATGAAGAGAATCTAATAAAGAATAAGAAAAATCTAACTAAAGATCACAAGCAATTGTTAAGGATAAGAAGAAAAGTTTAAATCGCTGCCCTACTACATTCTCCAACAAATAGGATGTGTGATCTTTGTCTCTCATTGTTAAAATTGGCAACTAGGGCCAAAGTCTATGTGGGTCATCTTATTTATGGCAGCTGATATTTTTCTTGAATCCCTCTCATTGAGAGGTGTAGGATTCATCTAAAGATCATCCAATTCCGATAAGTATTCATGGAGTTATGAATTTATTTTTGTTATAAGACAATTCGTCCAGCCAGCAACTAAATAACACCCACATGTGCTCAACGTTTTAGTATAAAAAGAGGTGGCTTGCTAGTCATTTGTACACAGTCTTCTTGTGATCTCACCTCTTCATTTGTCTTTGGGCTTTGGTGGGAGGATAGATCCTAAGAGATATGTTGCCCTAAGAAGAGTTGCCCTATATGTTGCCATGGGGAAGAAGGATCTACGCAGCTCCTAGAAGATGATGCCGTAGCTCTATGTGCCCTAGATCTAAGACGTTGTCATGGTGAAGCTGCCTAAGACAAAGTCATGTTAGAGTTGACCAAGTGCAAGCATATTTGGAGGGTTGTTCGAGGACTGTTGAGAGGATTTTAGGGTTGCCCAAGTGCCCTAACCAGAACAGTTAGGAACAGCAAAGTGACAAGCAGATTTGGAGCAGTGTTAGAGGTGCGTTGGGTCAAGGATATTGACCAGATTTGGATCAGATTCGGAGCAGCCTGTGGGAGCCACATCTTGGGTTAACATGGATTGTTGAATACCCCAAAGGAGTGTATCATGATGTGATGGATGCAGCAGTATGGTATATTGCAGTAGCATGGTGCAGCAAGGTGCATGGAACAACATGTTTAGATGTAACTGTTGGACAGTAGCAAGCAATGCAAGGGACAACAAGCTAATACATGGAACAGTTGCAAGCATGGTGACACATGAGACAGCTGCAAGCATAGTGAAACATGGGGCAATTGCAAGCATAGTGAAGCATGAACAGCAAGCAACAAGAAGCTTGGGACAGTTGTGAGCATGGTGAAGCATGGACAGCAGCAGTATGGTAAAACAAGGACAGCAACAAGCACAGTGCTGCAAGTACATTGGGACAGCAGTAGAGTACTTGGTGCAACAAGGACACAAAGCAGCAATGGTGCAGCAAGCACATAGGTGAGAACATGGTGCAGCCGTGGCACTAGGTACAGCAGTGCTAAACACTAGGACAACGGCAACATGAGGTCCAGCGTTGTGATGATGGGTGCAGCATGGTGCAACACAGTGAGGTGCAGCATGATGATGAGAGGTAGCATAATGATAGGTGAAGGAGTCACCTTAGAGAATCAGTTGAAGCAACATGTCTTCAACTGACCTCACATATCATCTTCCTAGAGATGATCTATGCTCTTATCTAGATCAGTCAAAGTGTTGACTTCTGTGTACAATGTACTATCTCCTCTCTCTTCTCTTGTTGAATGTATTTGAAGAACATATAAAAGAATTGAAATTAGGGTTTCCCATTGGGTTGTCCCTGGCTACGCCACATCTTGTGTCCTCTTGTCTTGGTTGTTCTTCTGCGATTTATAAAAGTTTATGTTCTATCTGCGTTTACTTTAACGCTGATGTGATTGCTAATCTGGAAAAGATATTGAGCTAATTGTGAAAACTGAAATAAATTGCTCTAGCATTGAACATACATAAAATTAACACTCATGACAATTTGGGTTATCTTGTCTATTGTTCTTGGATATAGGGTGGTAGCTTAAGCTTCCCTATGTTGATTCTTCTTCTTTAGATTCGAGAATGTTCAGCAAATGAGCAGAGATGATCAGAGACGAGATATGACATGATACAATGATGATGATGACAGGACTTTTGAGATGAGATTCATGATGCAGTCGATAATTCCTCCCTAACTGAGAGGGAGTGTTGAAATTCAGCAGCTCAGGGAGAAATTCCCAACATTGGACAACCTTCCTTATCAAGAGAAACCCCTACTAGCCCTTGTGAGAATTTAATTTGGTCAAGGAAAAATATTATTTTTTATTTGAAACCCACATGTACACAAAAGTACAAGTCAGCATGGGCAAGATAATTCGACCCCTTAAGACACCTCATGTCACATCACTTTGGAGAATCAACACACACATCTCGCTTGATCTGAATGGTTCATACAAGTCTGAAATTGCAGGGTCCGAGCTCACATGTCCCAGAAGGAGAGGAAATTTTGTTCACCAAGTTTGACTTCTATTTTGGCATCTTTAACCAACATTGACTTGGCATGTTTTGACTTGTTTCAATTGGATTTGGATTTGTTTTGGGAGGCCGAGTTCAGGGACAATTTGACCGAACCTTTTTGGTTTGTTTGACCAGTGTTAACTGCAGACCTATAGCTAGGGTTTCCACAAGTCAAAGGTTGACTTTGACTAAATTTGTATGGGCAAAGTCTTGATTGTTTTGACTAGACTTTGACCAATAAAGAAGGCCACATCTTTTCACTGTTGACAACGCTGATTTGGAGGAGATTTGACCATTGACCGTTGACTGGTTAACGCTGCTACTCTTGACTTTAACCAAAATTGGATATTTGACTTGACCAAATTTGACTTTTGAGCTCATTATTGGATTGGATATTAGTTAGTTGATTCTTGGATAGTCAAAGGTTTGACTTTGACTTATTGTTGATGAATTGGAATATTGTATCTCTCTGTTTAACATTCGATGACAATCTAATAGAAGAAGAATTCTGAAAAGGTTTTCCCCCTTGTGGAGGTTTTCCCGCGTCTTTGACCAAATATTGTGTCTCTCTTGTTCTTGGTTGTCTTCTACTATGCATTGGATTTACTGTTCTATCTACAATTGCTTATTCTTGCAGGAAGATTGAATTATATTGGATAAATTGGTTGCTAATTGAAGAAGAATTGAAATAAGTAATTGTGTTAAGCATAGAACACTGGAAAATTAACAGTTCCTTCACTACTTCAAAGGTGCATGGCTCGGCCTATATGATGTTGTTCATAGCTACAAAATGTCCCTGATATTGGCACAACTTCTTGCTTTCCCTGAAAGTTCCTTTTGCACCAGCATGTCTCTCAGCATCCTATAAAGTGTGACAAAGCCATAAAGGTCTTTTCCTAGCAGGACGATCACATGGAGGGGGATCCATGGGGTCCCTGGGATCATCTGCACAATCATGCTCTAGCTCAAGCACATGAGGCTCATCTTGTTCATCCATTGCATCATCCCTTCTTCCCAACATTGGCAAGGGGAGGATTGTCCCTTTCTTTTCCAAGGGCAGCGTCTTTATCAAATGTTAGATCCCTACTAAACTCTATATTCCTTTGACCAGGTACATATATTCTATAGACTTTAGAATTTTCACAATAACCAACAAAAGTACCTTTCTTTCCTGAAGCTTCCAACTTGTTCCTCTTGTCCTTCAGCAGATGGAAGTAGACGAGGCGATCAAAGATCCTCAAATGTCCAACTTCGGGCTTTACACCTATGAAAGCTTCTTCAGGAGTCTTGTCACCCAAGGCATGATGTGGAGTCCTATTTTGAACATAAATGACAATGTTAGCAGCTTCTCTACATAGAAACTTCGACAGTGTTTGATCATGTAACATAGCTCTGCTTATGATAGTCATATTCTTCATTTTAGCAACACAATTTTGCTCGGGGTTATAAGGTATGATGGTCTCCTTCTTCATTCCTGCTTTCTTGCAAAAGTCGATGAATTCATTTGATATGAATTCTCCTCCATTGTGAGACCTGAAGATTTTGATCTTCTTCCCTGTTTGATTCTCCACCAAGGCCTTGAAGTCGTTGATCATGTCAAATGCTTGATCCTTGTTCTTCAAGAAGAAAATCCATGTCTTGTAGGACAAGTCATCCACAACGATTATATAGTACAGGTAGCCACTAAGAGAGGTCACAAGCATGGATCCACACAGATCAAAATGTATAAGTTGAAGTATTCCATTGGTCCTGCTTCTGCTTGAAGGGAATGGTCCCCTCACATGTTTTCCACTAGCACATCCTTGACAAACTCCATCATGATCTACACGAATCTCGGGCATCCCAAAAACCATATTTCTCACATGATGCAAGGCCTTGTAGTGAAGGTGTGTGAATCTTCTGTGCCACAGTTCATATTGATGATTGCTATCATGAACCAATGCTCAAATCGGTCTTCCATTAACTTTGTAAAGGCTTTCAATTCTTGATCCTAAAGTGAAGGTTGTTGAGAAATCAATAGGGCTACAATTGAGGTGATTTCTCCTAGACTTCATCACTGCTTGTGATGCTCTTTTACTTTTCTTTATTATTAGCTTCTTCTTCTTTTATATTATTATGTTGTTTTTATCATCAAATAGCTACCAAAACATGAAGATCAATAGTACACAAGGACACAAGATATAGGTTGCTAGCCAAGGCCAAAACCTCTCTTATAGAGGAAAACCCACAAAATCTCCTCTTCTTATAGATTCTTCAAATGACAAATTCCAAGACCTCTAAACCAAGACCAAGACCCTTCCAATACCAAGTAAAACCTTCTAGAGAATGTGTTGCTTCTTACCAAGTCAAACCAAGTCAAATCTCTGCCAATTGCAAAACTTCGACCCCCAACTTCAAATTCTCGGCCGTCACTGCAGATGTGAAATTTTTGGCCCCTGCATCAACAAAAACTTTCGCACGTGTGGGAGAATTTAGTGCTTCTAAGGCTTCCTCCTTCCTTCGATTGGGCTGCTTCTTCTTCTAGGACTTGTAGGAAACCAAATTGACTTATCTTCTACCAACTTCGACCCTTTCCTTGCAACTTCAAAACTTTGGCCTTGATGTTGCAGAAACCCTAGCTTTCCTTCGCACGTGTGAGAGAGAGAATGCAAAAACCTAAAAAGAATCTTTTTTCTTCCTTCTAGTCCTTCGCTTGCTTTCTTCTTGTTGTCCTTTGCTTGAGTGATGAGTGAATGAGTGAGTGAATAAATGAGGTCGAACGGTCTCTTATTTATAGCCCTTCCAGGAGTTCAAACTGCCCTGATTAGGCCGACTTCTCCACTGTCAGGCCAACTTGGCCTAGGAGGGATATTTTGACACTTTTGACTCAAAAATAATTCTTTTGACATGTTACAAGATGCCCAATGGAGTCTTTTACATATGACAATGACTCTTTGACTTCTTGACTCAATGATAAAACCTAGAAGCACTCAATGGATGCTTTGACCTAATATAAAATGACCTGGAGCATCAAACCCATACTACAAAAAAATTAATAATAATAATTTTTCTTTTCATTTTACAATATACAAGAATCAAGAGTACATATGAAGACCGAACCTAATTACATGTTTCAACAAAGGCGTACTTCAAGCTAGATTTCCATTGGCCAAGTAAGAACCTTTCCATTTATAAAAGAAACTCTCATTCCTTTGTCCTCCAAGGCAGATATAGACATATGATTCTTTTTCAATTACAGAACACCTTGAGAATGTATAGTTTGACCAAAATCCAAATGAAATGAAATAGAACCAAACCCCTTCATCGGATAAGTAGAATTGTCCCCAAGAATGATCTTCAAATTGGTCTCCCTCTCAACCAAGTTTGTGTTAATTTTTCATCAATTTGTTCTATGTTGCAACTACTGCTTCAATAAAGTTCAATAGCATCCAATTTAACAATTTCACTTCTTTAATTATCCAATAGCAGTAGAGCAATAATAGATAAAACAATTAAGCAAATGTATAATAAAAGATAGCCAAGAGACAATAGACACAAATTTGATCAAAGACCACGGCAAAACCCACTCTAGGAGGTACATCATCCATATCCAATATCCCAACAATGTGAAGTCAATTCTATGCCAAAATGATGAAGAAAAGTCAAATTTAGTTGACTACCAAATCTGCAAAAAATTCAACAGTAGTTGACAGCCCTAACCAGTCAAGTCAACTGCGGTCAAATCATGGACAAATCTGCTCAAATCTAATTCGGTCAAAACCCAGTCAATGCGGCCTCTTTTGCTGGTCAAGGATAAGTGAAAACAGTCCCAAAAACTTCGGTCAAACCCAGTCAAAGGAGAGAGAAAGTCTATTGTTACAGTCTGCAATTTTATGCAATCAAACCAGAAAGTCAACAACAGTCAAACTGCTCAGAATTCCTTAATTTTGGTGTCCTTCAATGTGGCCTACAAAATCGAATTTTTCCACCCAAAATTGAAGTCAAATGATGTCAATTTCTCCCAAGTCAAGATTGGTCAATGTTCTACAATTGTCTGAAATTCGGCCCTGCAGTCAACCCTGTAATTCAGCCACCTGTACTTCGCATTAGAGAGAGAAGACTTTTATTTCTGAGTTGTACGAACCAAATAGGAGGAGATGAGATAAGATATGTGTGATGATGAAGTGCAAAATGAGGATGAATACCTCTTGTATTTATACCAATCCGAGTGGGTGAAAGGACACGTCCTTTGGGCTTCTAAGCCTACATGTCATTGAAGTCAACCTTAACAATTTGTACGATTGAAAATAAATTAAAAATCCAACTTCTGCTTGTCCAAAATGGATGATACTTAGGTCAATTTTGGACCTCTCGAAGAGAGGAATTTAATGCAACAATTATCTTCATCAAATGAGTTGTCCAAAGTGGAATTAACCCTAGTTGCATAACTTAACGGTTTGAGAGGACTTCACAATAACTGGTAAAGTCTCTAGAAGCTCCACTATCTACTAACCACTTATCAAACGAATCCAGACGAGAGGAACTAGAAAGAACAAAAATAAGAAAGTATTCATATTGAGTTGAAGTTGCATTATTATTATACCTTGAATTCCTTGATCTCTTTTGACAACGGTGGCCTTCTTCACAAGCAGCAGGAGCATCTCTTCTTCTTCTATTGTTGAACTTGTTGTTGTAGGACCTTGGAGCATTTCTATTTTCTAGATAGTCTCGGGCATAATGACCATGCTTGTGGCAACTGTAACATTGAACTTTTGACATGTCCCTTTTCAATCTTCTATTGGAGTCTTTGGATGTTAGAGCATGGTTTCTTGACTTAGATGGTCCTCTTCCTTTCCTCTTCTTGGCTTGCGCAGCAAATGCAATGGGTTCTCCTTCATGCTTTTGAATTCTTCCTCTAGAGATCATCATGTTCTCCTCTTGAGTGCACTTGCCCAATAACTCATCAAAATGAAGGAAACCTATCATTGTTGCTAATGGTGGTAATAAATGTCTACCAAATCATAGGAAGACCTCCAAGGGTGATTATTACCAACTCTCTATCAGATGTAACCTCTCTAGCAGGCAAAAGTTGATCCTTGAGTTGAGATATCCCCATGAAGTATGATTGAACGGTCTCCCCCTTGTTCATCTCGATGTTCTTGAGTTGATTCTTCAAAGAAAGAATATAGCTCAAGTTGTTGACTTCACACATCCCAATCAGCTTATCATACATTTTCTTGGACTTCTTCAATTTTGAAATGTAGGTGATCAAATGATCTCTCAATGAATCAATAATGATTTTCTTAGCTTTAACCTCACCTTTCTTGTACTTGGACTTTGCAACAACAGTTGCATTCTCCGAAGGCTCAGGTACCTTGCCTTCAACATATTCCATGATATCATTCTCTTCCAAAGTCAAATCCACACTAGCTCTCCAAACAGCATAGTTAGATGAGTCATTTAGCTTCTCTTCAATCTTGAAGTATGAGGTAGTCATCTTGACAAAGTCAAATGAACTTCAGCAATGGATAAGATATCATCAAAGGGTGATTGCTCTTGTCTCCTTGGGCTTGTCTTCACCTCAACTTTGATACCATGTTAATTTTTCAATGTTCTATGTTGTAACAATCACTTTAACAAATTCTTCTTTCAGTAGCAATCACTTTTTCCAATTTATTTCAATCACCCAATAACAGTAAGCAATTGTAGATAGAACAGTAAACCATATGCACAATAAAAGACAACCAAGATCAAATGAGACACAGAGATTTAGGTCAAAGACAAGGGAAAACCCCACAAAGGGGAAAACCCAACCAAATTCTTCTTCTATTAGATGTTCATCAAATGTTCAGCTAATATACATAGTCCAAGTACATCCAACAAATACTCAAAGGTCAAATCCTTGACTTTTCTAGTCAACCAATCCAATATTTAATCAAAGATGAGACAAAATTCAAATCTAGTCAAATAACAATTCTACAATTTTCCAGCCCTATCAAAGTCAACAACAATCAATGCAACCCTAACCAGTCAAAGTCAACGGCCCAAAATAGCTCCAAAACGTTTGGTCAACCAGTCAAAGAATGCAGCCTCTTTTGCTAAATCAAACTCGGTCAAAACAATCCAAAAATTATGCCCACAAATTTTGGTCAAAGTCGAAATCAACCTGCGGAATCCCTAGCTTCAAATCTGCAGTCAACATTGGTCAAAGTGCCCATAAAAGTTCAGTGTTTCTCTCTCTGAACTTGGCCTTCCAAATCAGATCCAAAAACCAAGTCAATCCACCCAAAGTCAACGCCGGTCAAAGATGCCAAAACAAAAAAGTCATGTTGTCACAGAAATGTCTTCTCTCTCCTTCGCACGTGTGAACTTGGACCCTACAATTTTAGATCAGATTGAACTAACCAAAGAAGAAATGATGTGTGATTTGATGCCACCAAGTGATGCCAAGTGAGGTGTATTTATATGTGGTCTAGGAGGACAAATTTCTCCTTTAGACTGACTTGTACTTTTTGTGTTGACTTTGAAAATAATATTTTTCCATGTGCAAATTAAATTTTTTCGAGGGCAAGTAGGGTCTCCTTATGGTTTGTTGGGCCTCTTCAAGGAGGGAATTGCTCCCTCAACTGCTAATTTTCAACATGTATAGCAATCTTCCAATGTTTCTCAATTTTCAGTAGGTTATACAAGCTCAATTTTCAATAGGTAGAAGTGATAGAGAGAGGTGGCATATCTGTCGAACTAGGCCTCTCCTATAGTGTCATATTTGTACATCCTTCAATCCTATCCCAAGTTGTTCTTAAGGGGGGATGTTAGGATATTCCGACACATAGAAAATAGTTAAGTATAACTTGGTCTAGTGTAGAGTTAGGTAAAGTGTGTTTCTTTACTATGTACTTTTGTAACTTACAATCCGACGGTCACGATATGTTCTAGACATGAAGTGATCTGACGGTTCATTCTCTCCTTGGTATTACCGACACTTGGTCTGTGGCTTAACACCCAATTGATCCATGATCTTTATTTAAAGAGCATGGAGGGTCATTTGTAAGGTGATTGTTCATGAGAGAAGCTTATGTAAATGTTCTTTCTTTTACATTAATAAATTGCCTGAAGTGGCTGCGTTGGCTCAAGCCGTGGACTGTTTCCCTCTTGAGGGTTTTAACCATGTCAAGAACATTGGTGTATTGATCTATGATCTGTTTGTGAGCATTGTCCTTTGTTGTTCTATCTGAGGAACTTACTGTATAAATTCCTACACCCGAAAGCGAACAAAATGGCCTAGCACCTCAAGGCTAGGCGATAGGTCACACCCCTTGGTCATATGGTGAAGAAATGCGGGAGGAGATAAAGCAAAAGGAACCAGGACAAAAGTGAAAATTCACGTTAAATTATATTATAACGGGCTTCCGATATGTCATTAACCTGATAGTCATTGGCCCGATTATAGAACAAAACAAAGGCCAAAGTGTTGGCAATGTTGGCATTGGTGTCAAAATTAAGCTAATTGATTAATGTCGATAAATGTTATTGATGTCACTAAGCACATTGGTGATAATTTATGTTGAAATGAAAGTGTACGTAAATGTTGAATGCTGAATATAAAAGATTGAAAGTGATGTGAAGTGCAAAGGCTATGCTAATCAATGTGAAGGCTAAACATTGAGACAAAAGTTGAAATACATATATTTGTTTGAACATAAAATGTAGATAATCCAAATCTGTTTTGTCTCTTGTAATTATTACTGAATGAGCTGTTAGTTTAGCTCTATTTTATTTTACAAATAATTTTCAGAATTGAAAATGAAAAAACAAGCTTGTGAGCAGTTTTGGAAGTCCAAGAGACTATAGTTCATTTCATATTCCTCCAAAGAATACAAACAACCAAGAGGGCTTTCTTATAAAAAATACATTGTCGAATGAAACTAGTGATCTTATTTTTTAATGGAAGTGGTATGCATCGGAGAAAGAATGAGCAGTAGCAAAAGAGAAGAGTGAAGAGAAGAAACAGTTCAGCAAAAAACTTGACAACATAATTGGATATGAGGTAACCAACATTTGTGACTTGAGAAATTATGTTATTTTCTATATTGCAGCTTGAAAAAGAACATGTTGTAGCATGTTGAGGTAGGAGTCCCCTGTCGATTGTAGCCCGCGGAAAACTAGTGAGAGTTGAAGCTTCCTTTGAGGTAGGAGCCTCTCCACAAAAATTTGATGTAAAAAGGAGTAGCAGCTTGCCTTCATATCACTTTCAACCTAAAGTTTGTGGTTTTCTCCTTTCGGGGTTTCCACTTATATCTGGTGTCTTCATGTGTTTAATTCTTGCATTTGTGTGAATACTTTGAATTCTTGGTAAACAAATCTGCAAACCTCTCTCCTTGAAATCTACAAAATGAATTCAATAACTATTGAGCACAAACATAAGAAGAAGATTAAGTTGAGCAAAAATAAAGAATTAAATACCTGATTCACCCCCCGCTCTTAGTAATTTCCCATCTTAAATATCACAAAGGAGCAAAGCGCAAGGGTCTAAGGAGTATTGGTGAAACAATAAGGCTTGAACTTCTCCGATAAGACCATACAAAGAATTGAAGGTGTATGAGTCGGTAGCTATTGAATCGCAGGAAAAGAGGGATTGGTAGTTTGGATGGATAGTCAACAAGTTTTTGCAAAAACAACTCCAACCACTCTATTCAAAGGCCAAGGATCAACATTAATAAACCAATTTTCAGATTTGAAGACTAAAGATTTTCCGGAAGAACGAGAAAAACAAAGGAACAATTTTGATGGATTATTGTAGAGGGACTTGTTATGCGAGCAGAGATGCTAAACTACAGTTTAGGGACCTGTTCTACTTTCAAGGAAGGCAGTTGACCAGATATTTCTTTTGCTTAAATACAAATATATTTTCCTATAGTTATTCTAGGAAAGACATAATATTTTTAAGTTTATCTATGCATACATGAAATTGAAAGATATTTTAAATATCTCAGTTTCTATAATTATGTGATGACTATTATTTTGCAAACTGTTATGTAAAGCACTATATAAACAGTTTATGAATATTGAAACGAAGTTGGCTTTTATTGGAAAAACACTTGTAGTCCAAATATATTTGAGCAAATATTGAATGTATTCACAATATTTAATGAGGAGTTAGTAGGAAATTCATGTGTTACTTCTCCCTATCAGTATTTTCTCTGTTATATAATTGTCTTCTTCAATGTTTGAGAATGTTAATTTATGAGATTGGATTTCATTGATGCTCCTCTCTTAAATTATCAATCATTAATATTTGTTATTCTAGCCATTTATAAACTCTGTTTTCCTTCAATCATCTTTCTTCCAAATCTCCCAAACAATCAAAGGACTTGCGACTTTCATGCTCTATACAACCTGCTCATTGGCGCTGTGACCTCATTTGTTTAATAACTAGACTCCATGCCCAATGGTTTTGAAAATCACCCAACCAATTCATCCTTCTAGACCTAAATTTGGCCACCTGAACTCAATTTTTTGAATACACATCCAGAACAAACACAATCTCTGCAAGATACTATAGGAAGACCTGTCACCATATTTTCTTTACATAGATTTTGAAATGAGCAATAGTTTAAGTGACCAAATTGCTCATGCCAAAGTTTGCTCACTTCATCATTATGAGCAATAAATACCGAGCGAAGAGTTGATGACCCAGAGTTGTTGAACTTATACAACCTTGTAGAATCATCAGCAATTCCAGTAGCTAAAATCTATCTAAGTTCTCTTAGGTCCTTAATTACAACATTGTGAGGTGAAAATTCAACGGTTTTACCTTCACCTGAATGAGTTATCTGATATACAGATAGAAGGTTGCAAGATAAGGTTGGAACACATAAGACATCATTAAATTGAGCATTGCCTAGATGAATAGTTCCAATCCCCACAACACTAAGAGATCTATCATCACCAACATATATATTTTTGGTGTTACAATCATTTAAAGAAGAAAACATGGCTTTGTTTTTGGCCATGTGATAAGAGGCTCCAGAATCAATGAGCCACTCATGAGAATGAGAGAAGAAGATACATTTAGTGCATAGCCAGACTGAGATGCTTGAAACGACATGCAGAAAGTGCCATTCCTGAAGATGAAGTTGAAGTTGAAGTAGAAGAATGCTCCACATGGATGTTATGTTTCTTCATTGCAGCTTTCAAGGCTTCCATCTTCTTAAAGCATTTAGATTCTAAGTGGCCATCTCGATTACAAAAGTTACAATGTCTATCAGT
>APFE030692651.1:28254-41357 GCA_000404065.3 Pinus taeda | reverse complement strand
TGTCCTCCAGTGTGCGAAAGCAGGGGTAACAAGGACGGTGACCAACGGTGACAAATTACTGCGTAACAGACACCACTGTTGCATGGAGGGTTGAGGCCGAGAGGCCTCTCATGGAGTCTGTCGATGATTGGTTAGAGCAGAAAGTAGTGGAAGGCATAGAGGGGGAGGAGGAGGAGGAGGAGGTGACACTACCTACCCAGGCTACCCCTACCACCAGTAGAAGACGTGGTCTACCTCTTGTAGCTCCTAGTTCTTCAGCTTCTAGGGCATAGGAGATTCCACTGCGAACTCCACTGACATCTACATCTAGAGGGAAAGGGAAAGCTATTGCATTTTCTCGCAAGAGGGGCAGAGGAAATCAGTAGTATTAGTTATTTGGTTCATTTCATTGTATGTGACATTATGACTCATGATATGAGATACATTATTATTTTTTTTGTTGATATTTTGAGGCTGAGTTGGACCTCAAGTGTCAGCCTTACTATTAAGGACATGATTCACTATTATGTGTGATGTAGCACTAGAAATGATATTACACGTCTTATGTATTAGTTATTTTATCATATTTATGTGTCAATGTATTTATTTTATGTTGTATATGCTTTAGATATTAAAAAAATTGAAAAAAATGAATATTTTTGTATTTTACAATTTTTTCACGATTTTTACCGATTTTTTTCCCTCACCAATTTAATCCCTATCATGATTTTCACAACATTGGTTTTGGAACCTCTAGTATATTCTTTAATTTCCTCATGTGACTAGCCTCACATATGTGAGTAATGTGCATTGATGTGGCATTTAATTGGTATCAAGGTGGTCAACATGATAGGTCATTGTTGCAGGAGGTGTAACTTCTACATGCAAACTTTGATTGACATGATTTTTACATCATTGTAAATCTTATAGTCTGTAGAATAGATTCAAGGGGGTGTGAGCTAATATTACAAGGTTTTGACCACAAAATTTCCATTTGATGCCTCAAATTAGTTATGGAATTTCCTAGACCCCTAGAATGTATCCAAATCTATTACATATTATATGATGATCCATTTTGGATAATTTATTCAATTCTCCTCCTCTTACTTTTAAATAGGTGAAGAGACAACATTATTTTATTAGAGTGAGCTCTGTCTCCCAAAACAAGGCATTGAGTTAAACTACAATACCATAAATGAAACCAAATCATACACTTACACAAAAGCTCTAAAACTATAATTTATATTAGAATAATATCTCATGAAATTGTATGATATGTCATGTTAGTTTGGACTATCTTCTCTAAGCATCCTCTCCCTAAAAAGAAGATGTCCTAGATTCATGGCATAAGTGAGGTTATAATAATATGAATAAAACATATTTGGAATAGTAACTCAAGTAGCTTAAAATAATCACGTTTAGTACATGTGGATCTATAGATGGTGAATATGTAGCATGTAAATTTGTTAAAAAAAATTGTCTATAGCAAATGGATAGATCTATAGCAAACAATTTTGTAGCAAAAAACTCTATGACAATCTATAAACTAATCTTCTATTCAAAAATAAATAAAAAGACACATTCCCTAATGTTTATTCAAAAAATCAAGCAAATTACAAAAATGCAATGGAAAAACCTTGAGCATAAATCCAACATTTGAACATTAAAAAGGATTAATACATGGTTATGGATAAGGGAAAAGAGATTATAATAAATGAAAGAGGGTGACAGAAGATGGTAAAATTGTATTTCATCATGCAAAGCCCATGTTTTATGCCCACTTAATATCAACAAAAAAACCTCTAATGTAAAACCCCCATCTTGATTCCCCATTGGAGATATAAGTAATTATATTAATGTTGCTTATGTGGGCATGTAAATATGAAATGGGTTAAAACTCAAAATGGCAAGTATTTTAATTATTTTTAATAATATGTCAAATAAATGATGAAAGGCATGGAGAAATAAAACGAACCATGAGCAATGAGTGGAAGTTGGTAAGGGGGAATAGTGGAAAATCCTTTCCTATTGAAATAACCCATGATAAGCATCATTTTGTTGAGCTGAATATTTAAACCCACTTTAAAATTTTAAATTCCCAAGAAAACAACTAATGAAGGAAATCGGTATTTGAACTTCCAACTCCTATAATCATGGGAAGTAATTGGGATTTGTACCTAAGTATCCCACCAAGGTATGGGAAAAGCACCCATCCATAAGCTTATGGTATTGACCCAAAATTTTGTGGATTTGACCCATGAATTTGAAAAATGTACCCATAAAATCTTGTGCAAGAGAGAAAATAACGTAGTGATCTCAGGCGCGGTGATATCTGGATGCACATGAATGGATCTAGGGATCAAATATATCTTAAAACAAGTGCCAAAAATATTGTTGGTTAATGAAAAAATGTGAGCGGTAATTAACTTTGATTTTGATCTAAGAAAATCAACCAGAAGGGCCCTAAACTTCAAATGTAATACAAATCTATGTTTTTAGTTGTTTGGTGGGAAAGGAACTAAACTATTTATACACATTGAGGTGACCCTTCATTTCATATTCTAAGGGTATCTTCATCTTATCCTTCTCCTAATTTATTTATTTACATTTATATTTACAAGAAAAAAAATCTTGAAGGATTATGTCCAACGTTCCCCACATTAAGAAAAGGGGTGTAACCCCAGGCATCATTATAAATTTTTCAAAGTTTTCTCTTTTGTGTTTCAGTGAGGATGTCTACAATTTTATAATTAGTGGAACAATGTCTTAAATGGATAATATTTTCCTCTACATGAAATTGAATCAAATGATACTTTGTGTTAATGTGTTCATGGAATCCAGGATTCTTGGCGCACTTGACTACATAATTATTATCAATGAGAAGATGAATATAATTCACTTATTTCTCCTACAAATATTCATGTGTTTTCCTAAGCCACACAATCTCCTTTGTTGATTTTGTAGCTACCACATATTCTTACTTTGTCAAGGAATCTATTGGAACTGATTGTTTCCATGAACTCCAGGAGACAATTGTTGTTCCAAGACTCGTGAGAGAATATGATGTCAACACTCCATTTTCATTGTCTCCATCAAATCTGAATTTGAATATCCAATCAAACTAAAGTCATCCACCATGAAGATTTCAGTCTAAATTCTTGATTTCCTTTCAAGCACTTCAAAACTCTTTTTGTAATAGACCAATCTCCTTCACAAGGCTTTTGCATAAAAATATAAATAATTCCAACAAAAAATGAAATATTTGATCCCATAATAATGAGGTATATAAGGCTTCACACAAGTTTTTTTTAATCGGTTGCATCCTCAAGTTCATTCCCTTCTTTTGATATGAGCTTCAAGTTATGTTAAATCATAGTAGATAGAGGGTTACATTCATCCATGTCAAACCTGTTTTGAAACAATTCGCAAATGTACTTATTTTGGGAGAGGAATATATATTTTGGATGTTGATACACTTCAATGCCAAAGTAGTAATGAAGGTGTCCCAAATATTTCATCTCAAAACCTTTCTTCAACCCTTTTTTATGGATGAGATATGGTTTTCATTGTTCCCTATTATCAACGGATCATATACATATACCATAAGATATACAATAGATTTTTTGCCAAATTTATTGATAAACAATGTTGCATCATCAAGAATTAATTGTTTGAAATTTTATTTTAGGAGATTCTCAGTTAAATTTTCATATTAGGCTCAGACGCTTATTTTAGGCCATACAAGGATCTAATGAGTTTACATCCTTCCTTATCTTTTCCCTTAACAAAAAAACCTTTATGTTAAGCCATGAAGAAATTCTCTTTATAGTCCCCATTCAAGAAATTAGTCTCCACATCCATTTCTTAAACTTTCCATCTATTCTGACCTACAAGGCAAAGAGAGTTTGGATATTGGCCCATTTTGTTGTGGGGGAAAAGGTTTTTGCATAATCAACACCTTCTCTTTCTGGAAAAAAAAAAATAATAATAATAATAAATAAAAAATAATAATAAATAATAATAATAATAAATAATAATAATAATAATAATAATAATTAAAAAAAAACAAAAAAAAAAAAAAACAAAAAAAAAAACAACAACAAAACAAAAAACAAAATTCTATGAGCCTTTCATTTTTCTTTTCAATTGAGCCATCTAATTTGTACTTGTTCTTGTAGGCTCACTTGTAGCCAATTAATTTGATTCCAAATGAAGGGCCCACCAACTTCCATGTTCCATTCTCTATGAGAGCAACATACTCCTTTTAAATTTCTCCATTTCATCATCATTAGAAGATTATTATTTAAATAAAATGGTTCAAATTTAGTATATAGACTAATTTCACAATCATATGAAACATCCATATCATCTACATCAACTGAATAAAAATTATCTAGATCACCTCCATCTTGTCTAGTGGAAACTCTAGCTCTTATATTTTCGGCCTCATCAAGATGAACACTTTCAAATGTTTTGGTGAGCCATTTTGGGGGACCTTCTAAGATGGTCAAAGTGATCCACTTATTGATATGGGGTTGAATAAATATTTAGCCTTCTTATACTCTCAATCACATCACTCAAATAATGTTCCTGATTTGAAGAAGTGGTCAAAACTTCATGAGGAGAAGACAGTTCCTTAAAATTATATTTGATCAATTAATCCAAGATAGGGATCCCCCCTTTAAGATGTAGAATATCATTATCAAATTCATGATATGTATTTGTATGGTTGAATCTATCCAAATTATCAAGATATTGCTCAATAGTGTTGTCATTCTTGTAGGATTCAAGAAAAAATCCATCTCTAGAAAGAACAAAATTTGGGTTTACCTCATCATAACTATGATATTCATTGGTGGTATCTAAATACCCTAAGAATATTCACTTCTTTGTCCTTGCATCAAGCTTGATTACTTTCTCCTTGGAAATCAAGGCATAGCAAGTGGAACCAAAGACCCTGGGAGCTTTGTCGGAGGAATACAGCAGTACCACATTTCATAAGGAGTATTATTTCTAAGAACATGATATGGACATCTATGTTTCACAGATATTGCACATATAACTACATTAGCATGAAACATAAACTTTAATTTTTTTTTAAAACCCATTAAGTGAACCATATTCAAGATAGTCCTTATCATTCTTTCAGCTACAACATTTTGTTGAGGATTTTATGGAACTATGGTTTGATGTTGAATCCCATGTTGGGGAAGAAACTTTTAAAATTCATTAGAGTTGTATTCTCTTTCATTATTAGTATGAATCCATACATGAAAATATTTGAAAGTTTAAAAATTTTGAGATTTACTTTTCAACAAGTGCACCCAACACATTTTGGTGTAATCATCAATAAAATCCATCACCTATTTGTTTCCAATAGTAGAAGGAACAACTATAAGATCACACAAATAAAAATGTATCAATCCAATTTTTCTACATGCTCTAGAAGTAGAGTCATGAAAAGGTTGTTTTCTATGCTTTCCAAGGATACAAGAATCACATTGTTTTAGTGTCCTAGGAATAATAGGCAAACTAGAAACACCATTATTTTTCAATAAGTGAAGGTTTTCATAATTAATATTTAAAATCTAGAATTCCATAGAAGACTAGATGGAAATTTACCTTCATCATGATGAGATATGTATGTAGAATTTGTGTATGAGCATATGTCCCTTTTAGCTTCAACAATCTTTCATCTTCCACTCCAATCATGACAACCATATTGTTGAATGCTTTCCTTATTTCTACTTTTGCATCAAACATATGAATAGAGGGGCCTTACTAGTCAATGTGAATGAGGGATAGCAAATTTCTTCATAAATCTAGAAGGTATAGTACATCATGTAGAAGAGAATATAGAAATCCAAGTAGCTTAAGCCTGATATGCCAAGTCTTGAGGGCTTCCAACTTGGTTTATTTACAAAATACATCGTTCCATCTAAATTGTCACTGAATTCTTCAAATAAGTCTCTCTTGAAGGTCATGCGACATGTTTCTCCTATATCAAGAAGTCATGCATCTCTCCAAGAACCAAGTGAAGTGTGAAACAAATGTTTAGTTGCTCCAATATTGCAATGGGAAATAATATAATGAGCATATTTTGGTGCTTTACCTTTAGTTGGATCTGATGTTTTACCTTAAGCTTCTTTCTAGTTTTGATTGTATTTGATCCTCTCTTAAGGGATTGTGCATGTCGATGATCAAGTATTTCTCCTTGATGTATTTTACCCCCCTTCCTATAAAATTATTTTTTCCACATCCTCTTCTATAGCTACTTTATTTAATAGGATCATGTTATTTATTATTTCCTTTCTAATCAAGGAACATTTCTTCTCTATGGGACTAGTTCCTAGCTTTCTCTTCCTGAAATCTCTCTCTTCTTCTGCAATCTTCTCTATCAAATAGTCAAAATTAATATAATTGAGTTGGACACTAGATTGCATGGATTTAAGATAATGAGAGTATGTGGTGTAAAGGGCCTTAACTAAGGTTGTGAGAGGAATGTATAAGGTGTTAGTGTCAGTACTTGCATCCTCCAATCAATGATTAAAAATCCTTTTTTCATATCATTTTAGGGGTTTGATTTAGCAATTTTTTTATCATTCCACTAGTTCATGAAAAAAATTAGTCACTGATGGTAGTCCTAGTCCAAAAACATCACTCTTCCCTAAATGTGATTAATTTTTGGCATAGTTTCATATCTTGTTGACAGTACATCATCCATAAACTTATTTTATCATGCCATTTGTATTAGTCATGAGGTCATTATGTCATCTTGAAATTCAGTCCTTCAAGGTCTCATTAGGTCTTTATGGTTTTTCAAGGTTTCATTAGGTCATTAGGGTTGCCAAGGTTCCATTCCATTGCATAAGACCAGCAAGCAAAGGGTGATCAAATAACATCCCTTCACCATGTGAAGATGATTTGTAAAGAGAAATTCTTATTTCATTATGTAATTTTATGTCTTCCAAATGTAATATTTTCACCATCCTAAGCTATTAACTTAGTGTTCCAAATATGCCAGACCATCAAAAGACCAATTTTTCAAAGGAAATAGTCAAGTGAAAAGGTAAAGTTTCAAAGGGTTAAGTGCATGCCAAAGGGATTTTTTTTCCCAAGGGCGTCCAAATCATCATTTTCCATAAGAACTAAACCCTAATTTTCTCACCCATTGAGCTAGGGCTGGCTATGGAATCAGAGACATCTGAGTATATGAGGCATAATGGAGGTCATTTCAGCGAGTATGAGGCTATTCCAACTCATATACATCATGTCTTCATCATTTTTCAATAAGTCATTCCAAGGGACAATTCATTTACCACACATAGGGCCGGTTTTTCTTCAAACTATGTTTTAGACCCAACAAGGAAACATTTGAAAAAAGTGAGAGAATTTTTGTCAAAAATAAGCCAAGGAAGAAAAACCTCCTTCACTTTTTACACAGGTGTCATGGTTTTAGATAAATGTCAAAAATACAGTTGCCTCAGGAGAATTGATGCACTTCTGGAGTGACCTTGGCAAAATCAATATTTCTCCTAGCTATAGTGACAAAATGACTTTCTTGATGCATAAAATGATAAATCTACATAGATATCTTTCCAATGAGCTATCATGCGCTCAATTTTCGAGTTGCCGAAGACCTCCAAAAGTTGACTGCAACAGCACTCAGCATTTTGATAGCCTCATTCTGCACATTTTGACCAGTCTTGGGATATTGAGCTTTTGACAGGCAAAATGAACTCCAAATTGAAACATTCAAGACGTTCTGGGAATCAGACTCAACAATATTTCCAACGAGCTATCCCACGCCTAATTTGGACACCAAGAAGGCAGCCAAAAGGTACTTGAAAGTGGCGTTGCGCACTTTTTTGGGGCATCTTTTGGAGGAATGGCCACCACCATTAGATTCAGAAACCCATTTACACTCAAGAAACCCATGTTTCCAAATTTTAAAGTCAAAACTACTAGGTGGAAAAGGCAAAAAACCACCTAAAAATCATGTTTCTGCATATTTTCTGAGCTAGGCGCTACGCGTTTGAGTAGTCTTGGGAGATTGCAGTTTTGGAGGGGCAAATCAAGCTCAATTTGGAAACTAGGGGAATTTTTGGAAACTAGACAAGATAATATTTCGAATGAGCTATCCTAAGCTAGATTTCGACACCAGGAAGGCAGCCAAAACTCACCCTGAATATGGCATTGTGCACTTCCTTCAGGCGCTGCGCATTTGACACTAGCGCTATGCACTTGACAAAGAGCCAAATTTTTCACTGTTTTTCTCAGAAAATACTTTTCACCTGTGGGATTTTGATTTTTCACTGATGTAATTCATAATGATGATGTCATTAAAGTGTTTTTTTGTTACCTAGGGTAGATACATCAGATGAATGGCCTAAGTGGCATGTAATGAATCAGTTTGCTTCATAGTAGGGATGAGTCAATTTAACCATCCTAGTCTTTAGCTATCAGTTCAATCTTTTGTGCAACTGCTCCTCCTCTCATGGATTCGACCCCTGAGGCTAGGATTAGTTGTTTTGGCGCCTATATCATGTAGTTTCTCATTCATTTTACTTGTTGGACTCAGTGTGGATGCTCAGAGCTTGATTGTACATCTTTGTAAGCAGTTTGGTAGGAAATTAATAAGAATTGCAGCTATTTTTATGGGATCCCTGTGGTATGGAGTTCTAGTACAGTTTCTTCTTCTGTGATTATATGTTTATATTTTTATATGTTTTATGTATGCCATTAATCATTTCATTACTTCTAATTGAATGTTTTCAAGTTTGATAGGTAGAATCCATTGCATCAATGCTCTGCCTTAGGAAACCATTCACCATTTCATGCTTAATGTAGTCCAAGAAGGATCCATGATTGTCACATGCCCTTCTTAGTTTCACCAGTCTTAAACATCTCACCTCATCAATCCCTAGAGTGCTAAAGCCTATGCCTACCTTCCCCATATAACACCCTACATTTCTGACCTAGTTTCCCATATCTAAACTACCCAACTCCTCCTGATCCGACAAAACCCCTACAAAATCCAATCAAAACTTTCATGCTATTATACCTAACCTAAAATCCTTTACCTAATCCAATCATCTTGAATAAGATCCTTATGGAGAGAGCCCTCTCCCGGCCTAGTAGAGCTAGCTACTTGGCTAATCTTGGTTTGTGGTTACCCTGGCATTGCCTCCCTTCAACCTGAGGTCAATCTAGGTGCTAACGTAGTTCCAGTGTTCGCAACCTGTCACCAGGGATCAAAATGGTCTCTTACTATGTCTAGTTTTCAGAGATGTTTTGCAGATGAGTTTTAGTGAAAATCATATCGTAAGTGTGTCCATCAGAAGCAGCTCATAAAAATATTTCCAACAGTATATCACACTCCCGTAACTGGTTTCTGGATCAGAAGATATGATCAAAATGAATGATTGATTCTTGGTTATGCATGTTTTGAGGTAATTTGTTGCACACAGGGACAAGTTTACTACAAAATCAGTTTATGAAGTAATGGACATGAATTTTACAAAAGTGAAAGGTTTTTTCAATCACATACCAAATAACAAAAACCTCCTTCAATTTATGCACAAGTGTTACTATGTGGGAGATATACAGTGATATTTGAAGCCTACATTAAAACAAAACAAATTTTGCATTTGTTTTACTGTTTTAATCATTGTAGTGTGGTGCCATTTTACAACAGATGGAAAGTAATTTAAGAAACCCAAGGAGGTTTTTGTCAACAACGAGCCATATAACAAAAAAACTCTTTCAGTTTATTCATAGGTTTTGTGAATTGGAATATTTGACTAGATTTTTATAGCCTAGTTTTACATATTTAAATATTTAATGATTTCTTGTTTCAGAGATTATTTTGTGGCACATATTATGAGCAACTGGAAAGGAATTTCCAAAATTTGAGAGGGGTTTTTCTCAAAAATGACCTTATCTACAAAAACCTCTTTTATTTTTGTAACGGGTGTTATGGTTAAAGAGATACGAGTTCATCCTTGACCCTTATTTTCATAAATTCGATCCAAATTTAATGTAATTGTTTCTATCTTTAGGGAGATGGTTGAGCTCAACTCCGTTAGTACAGGGATAAGTTAATTGTATATATTTTATGAATTTTAGAGTGTAAAGGGTTCCAATTTTTCAACAGAGGAAAGATTCTTTGGACTGTGTAAAGCTTTTTCTGAATATTATTTTTAATGGAGCAGTTTCTGCCCTTTAGATTTGGGATCCATCACGGTGTTTGATGTGCAGCATTTTTTTCTTGTAAATTCATTTCCATGCTTTGTTTTTTCTTCTAATTTTGTTACAGCATTCTCTAAGGGAAGTGTTAGGAATCCATCCATGCACGATGCTCCTTTCACAATGATTATGTTGTTTAATGTAGTGGTTATCTTTTCATAATCCATCCTCTGTTAGATGCTTTATTGAGTAACCTTGTGCTTCTCTTTCTTCTAAAGTTGCCACTGTAGATCCATCCCCTGATTAAGGTCTGCATGGCAGTGGTCTTTTTCCTCTTTTCTTCTCTCATTATATCTTTAATCTAGTTGAACATTGCGCTTACTTTGCCCCAAGTTTTCCAGCAGGAACTAGCCTTGATTCCATAGCCCAATGGTCCCTTCTCTTGTTGCTTTCAACCCACAATTTTCAACCAAATCCTTGTTCTTCATAGCTAGCCTAAGATTCATTTATTTCAGCCACCCTCAGTTGGTAAAGACAGAGCCCTCTCTGGTCTGGCAGGGCTAGATGCCAGATCAAAAGCTTGGTCTGTGGTTACCTCAGAATTTCCTCTTCTCAGCCTTGAGGTTCATTCTAATTGCTAACATATTGGCATCATTGCTGGGGACGAGGTGACAGATCTTATCTGGGAAAGATCGTTCAAGTTGCAGATCTAGTTACTGATGGTGGATAGCGATTAGACACATATGAAGGCTGAAACATTCACCTGGCGACTCCAACTCAATCCAGAGATTCCAGCGCTCACTGATCCGTTCATGTACTAAAATAAGATGATGGTAGGGTATGTGGCAAACCCTGTGTTTTGTGAAGTTTTAAAAGAAGTTAGAGATTAGTTAGTGGATATTGAGATAGATGAGGTATTTTTCATTATCGTGCTTTAATGTTTGATATCTCTGAAGTTTCCTCTTAACGGTAAAACTAGTTTCTTTGAGTTAGTGGTTGAAAATTTTGAGAAGGAGATTGATTATATAGATGTTCAAATTAAGTCATATGAATTCCGACATCCCAAAAAGTTCTTGGAAACTCTCCCTCCTTCAAAACAAGAAACAATAGGGCTACCCATGGATGTTTGCATTGATAGTTTGCAATTGGAAGCATATGTTTAGGAGTTAAGGTAGCAAACATGGTTTGGTTTCTATGATCCTGTTGTTGCATATATGGAGTATCTTTTTAGTTTGAATGAAAAACCAGATTGTCTTTTACACAGCCAGACTCATTTTGTGCATGTATGGTTGTCAGCATTTCCAATTATGTCCTAGTTCAAGCACTCCCTAGCATCATCGTTGCCACAGCTACTTGATTGGTTGGTCTGGAATTACAACATTACTTGATCTATCAATTTTGCATCAAAGTAGGGTAGATTTGTAAATAATTAAACTTCCCAAGGCAACATTTCAGTTTCCGGTATTTGTTTATGTACATATTGCAGTATGTATATGTTTTTGGATTGGTATGAGTTTTTTGGGTTTACAGGTGTTTGTGACCATATTTCCCAATGGATGAGGCACTTGGTCTATGGTGTTCTTGACACATCCAAGGAGCTTCCATCCGTAATAAGGCCAATGTTAGTTCCAGCCTTCGCAGCTTGTCACCAGGGATCAAAATGGGCTCTTACTATTCTGGTTTTCAGATATGTTTTGCACGAGTTTCAATGCAAATCATATCCTAAGTATATCCATCAGAAGTAGCTCAGAAAAATATTTCCAACGATATATCACACTCACGTAACCAGTTTCTAGATCAGAAGATATGATCGAAATGAATGATTGATTCTTGGTTATGCATGTTTTGAGGTCATTTGCTGCACACAGGGACAAGTTTACTACAAAATCAGTTTCTGAAGTAATGGACATGAATTTTACAAAAGTGAAAGATTTTTTTTCAATCACATACCAAATAACAAAAACCTCCTTCATTTTATGCACGTGTTACTATGTGGGAGATATGCAGTTATATTTGAAGCCTACATTAAAACAAAACAAATTTTGCATTTGTTTTACTATTTTAGTCATTGTAGTGCGGCGCCATTTTACAACAGATGGAAAGTAATTTTGAGAAACCCAAGGAGGTTTTTTTCAAACACGAGCCATATAAAAAAAAACCTCTTTCATTTTATTCACTGGTTTCGTGAATTGGAATATTTAACTAGATTTTTACAGCCTAGTTTTATAGATTTAAATATTTAATGATTTCCTGTTTTAGATATTATTTGTGGCATAGATTATGAGAAACTGGAAATGAATTTCCAAAATTTGAGAGAGGTTTTTCTCAAAAATGACCTTATATAAAAAAAGCTCTTTCAGTTTTGTAATACGTGTTATGGTTCAAGAGATACGAGTTCATACTTGACCCCTATTTTCATAAATTCGGTCCAAATTTAATGTAATTGTTGCTATCTTTAGGGAGATGGTTGAGCTCAACTCCCTTAGTACAAGGATGAGCTTATTGTATATATTTTCTGAATTTTAGAGTGTAAAGGGTTCAAATTTTTCAGCAGAGGAAAGCTGCTTTGGACTGTGTAAAGATTTTTCTGAATATTATTTTTAATGGAGTAGTTTCTTCCCTTTAGATTTGGGATTCATCACGATGTTTAATGTGCTGCATGTTTTTCTTGTAAATTCATTTCCATGCTTTGTTTTTTCTGCTAATTTTGTTACAGTATTCTCTAAGGGAAGTTTTAGGAATCCATGTTGGGTTGGGTTGTGTTATATTCTTTCCACATAGTTAACAAGGGGTTTGAGGGGTACCTGTAACCCCACTTTATGGGGTCTGGGGAAGCGCCCCGGAAAATTTTGGTTTTGGACCCTATGTTAGGTTGGGCGAACCCACCTATGGTTTTGTGCATGATTTTCGCACATGTTTTTGGACGCGATGGTTTT